>CANTUR010002128.1:0-65768 GCA_947683625.1 Mallotus nudiflorus
CCCGTAGCAAGCCTAAAAATAAATAAAACATACAATAATAACAATAACAACATTATATGCAGCGAAAATTAAAAATAATCATAATATCATAATATCATTTTCATCACTGGATTTAATCAAAATCCCATCTCATATATATAAATTCTCTTTAATACAAATCCAGTTTCAATATAATACATCTCTTTAAATAAAATACATGAAATCCAATACTTTAATTCACAACTACTGCAGTGTCTAGATAAAATAAATCAGACTCAAGTAGACAATTTACACAAAGAAGCCGGGGCGGAAGAAATCCGACGTTATAGACCTGCTACTGAGGTCTGAAGAAGTTGACTCTCCTGAAAAATAGTCAACGGAGGGGAGTCAGACCTCACTGAGTGAATTACTATAATATATATACATACACACTAAGTGATAATGCATACAGTCAACAGTATATATAATATGTATATATACAGACAATTACACACAGATGCAATAAAAATCATTTTATATATAATTTATCTGAAAATCATCTTTTATGAAGGATCACATAGAACCCTAGAATATCGCAACCTCAGAAAATAGTGTTAAACAACACTCAAGCCATACAAGCTCACTTATTCCAAATATATCCACTTAATCCATTTGGACAGTAGACTGGCCCCGAGACACTAAGTCAACCGAGCTCCAGCAGTCTGACTGCCAGTGTGATTGGCCCCGAGACACTTGGTCAACCGAGCTCCAGCAATCACACCTAAACCACATCTCACATATCAAATAATCATATCAAATCAATATCCACAAATAGTTAGTAATATAGCCTAAATACTATAGGCGTACCGGTACGTACTCGGTCCTAGTGCTGCCCACTAGGTAGCACGTTCTATTGATATCCTTCATCATTAAATATAAAATATTCATTCACAATAAATGATGCATGAATTTAAATAAAATAACAATATAAACCATATATATACCGGAAATATACCAAAAGTAAACCAGGTATATTTCGAGTATATATATATCAAATACATTCAATCAAATTATAAATTAAGCTGGAAATATATTTAAAAACATTTTAAATATATTTTATTCACAAAATATGCATATAATTTAGTATATACCAAAAATAAACCGAAATATACTTAATATAAACTTAAGAAATAATCAAATTATTTATGCATATTTAATCAACATAAAACATGCATTTCTAAATCATGCATCCTAAGCATATATATATAGTATAGTAACTCACCTAATGCGCTCCACGAGACAGGTCCGACGGGCCTGGTCCACTAGCCCTCGGTCTCGGTGCAACTAAACAAGCAATAAATAATAGACATCAGAATAAACCCTAACAGAAATCCTATAATTCAATCTAGAGTATTAAAATACGGAAACAGAATTAGGGTTCGACTGGACATCACGTTTTACGAGAATTCTATCGAAAATCCGGCAGAACCTCCCCTGTAAAACGGACATCTCTCTACTCAAAAGAGTAGAGCTGACCCTGCAAAGAAATACACTTCGAAAAATGAGCTCAACACAATCAAAATCCCGTGGTCGGACTCCAAACTACAGTCCACCGACCGAGGTCCACAAACACAGAACATAATTCAAATATACCAAAAATATCCTTAAATCACAGAAATACATTTTATAGGTAAAAATTACATAATTGACCTTGAAACACTATAAAAACCGATTAAAACTCATTTTATTAGAAAAACCGTATATTATATATATAATTGAAAATAATTCACGAAAAATAGTTTTCATTAGTTAAAAATACTAAATAATTTGTAGAAATCATTTTTATACCTTAAATAAATATTAAAACCAATTAAATTACATTTTTAGACAATTTAGGGTAAAATTACCAAAATACCCCTATATATATAAATATACTTAAATTACTTCAAAAATTCACCAAAAATCATACAATTATCCAAAATTAATTTTCTCAACATATTTATCAATAATATCAATAATTAAACTCAATTAACCAATTAAATTCAAATAAAAACACATTTAACCCTAATTTCTCAAAATCACATAAACTTCAATAATTCAAAATAAATACTTAGAAATTCATAAAAATTCCAAATAAATTCCTATAATTCATTTCAACACCTAATTTAACCATAAAATCCAATTTCATAATTTAAATAATTAATTTCCGAAAATTAGAAAATAATATTAAAATATTCAAAAATACCCAAAAATCCAAAAAATCTCCAAAAAATTATACAAAAATTCATACATGTAGATTGAACTACTAGAAACAACATTTGTGAAGGGAGTTTTCATGAATCAATCAATTCAAAGCTCAAAAAAATCAAAAACCCTAATAGGCCGAAATTGACAAAATCGAAACCTAAGCAATTCTAGACCATTTTAGCTCAAACCAAAGCTAGAATCACACTCACAGGAGCTCAAGGAGAAGAAAGAGACTGGCGGTGTCGAAAACGGTGGCCGGAATCGGCGTGATCGACAGTGGATCGATTTTCGGCTTCTCCGGCCAAAATCGACTTCCAGACGCCGGAAACGGCCTCCTCAGGCGGCGAAATTGGTCGGGGAAGACGGTGGCACACCGGACGGCACACCCACGGTGAAGAAACGGCATGGCAGCGACCGGAAACGGAGAAGGGAAGAATCGGGAGGAAGAAGAAGAAGTCGGGGGCAGTTTTATAATTTTCCAAACTTTTTGATTTTTTGACAAATATATGTATATATATATACTTTATACTATATATTAAAATAATATTAAATTACACACATCAAATATACACCACACACATAAAAATATTAATATTTTAATAATTTATACTAAATAAAATTAATTAAATAACAATAAAACAATTAAATACTTAATAAAATATTAGGGTAATAATAAACCCTAATTAAATAAATATACACACACAGGCTTTATTTAATAATTTAAAAATATGTATGAGTTCATGCAAGTCCGTAAATACATTTAAAATAATTAATGATACATTGTTTACGTGAAAATTTCCCCGAAAATGCAAGTCCCGGGAAAATTTTACGTAAAACACTGAAAATAATACACAGTAGTTAAAATAGGTTTTAAATACATATTAACTCGTAAAAATATCATATAATGTACAGAAATTATTAACACTGTATATCCCGGTACAGTGTAAAAATATTCTTAAAAACACGGGATATTACAGTCTCCCCCCCTTACAAGAATTCGTCCCCGAATTCTAAAAAGAAAAGATCAAGAAGGAAAGAGATACGGGTAAGAAGCTCGCATCTCAGCTTCAGTCTCCCACGTATGCTCTTCAACTCTGTCGCTACGCCACAGAACCTTGACCATCGGAATCTGCTTCGATCTCAACTGTCGAACTTGAAAATCAACGATCGCCACAAGTTCTTCCACAAACGTCAAATCTTCACTCACTTCCACACTGTCAGGTTGCAACACGTGTGAAGGATCTGAGATATACTTCCTCAACATCGAGATATGAAATACTGGATGCACCTGTGACATACTCGGAGGCAAATCCAACCGATATGCAATAGTGCCAACTCTCTCCAGAATCTCAAACGGTCCAATGTATCTCGGTGCTAACTTACCCTTCCTGCCAAATCTCATCACACCCTTCATCGGAGATACTTTCATAAAAACGAAATCTCCAACCTGAAACTCCACATCTCTGCGCCTAGGATCCGCATAACTCTTCTGTCTGCTAACTGCGGTCTCTAATCTTCGCTTGATCACGACGACTTTCTCTGCAGCATCCTGAACCATCTCTGGTCCAGTCAAAACTCTCTTACCAATCTCATCCCAACTCAACGGGGATCTACACTTCCTTCCATACAACGCCTCGTATGGTGCCATGCCAATACTGCTATGGTAGCTGTTATTATATGCAAACTCAACAAGTGGCAAATGATCATCCCAGCTACCTCCCAAATCCAAGACACACATCCTCAACATATCTTCCAGTGTCTGGATCGTCCTCTCAGACTGACCATCTGTCTGAGGATGAAAAGCAGTACTGAAATCCAACCTAGTGCCCATCGCTTCCTGTAACTTCTGCCAAAAATGAGAAGTAAACACCGAACCTCTATCTGACACAATGGACACAGGTACACCATGAAGGCACACAATATGCTTCACATACAACTTCGCCAATCTAGCACTGAATATGTTGCTTTCATAGGCAAGAAATGTGTAGACTTCGTCAACCTGTCTACAATCACCCAGATGGAATCGTATCCATCCTTCGAACGAGGGTAAACCGACCACAAAATCCATAGCTATCCTTTCCCACTTCCACTCGGGAATAGGAAGAGGCTGAAGCTTCCCAGAAGGCTTCTGATGTTCGGCTTTCACTTGCTGACACGTCAAGCACTTAGCAACATAATCAGCAACATCCTTCTTCAATCCATCCCACCAGTATAGATCTCTGATACTGTGGTACATCTTAGTAACACCCGGATGAACGCTGTAGGCTGTAGAATGTGCTTCCTCTAAAATCTCCTCTCTCAAATCATCCACGTCAGGAACACACAATCTACCACTGATCCATAACACACCGTCATCATCGAGTGTGAAATCAGTGAACTTCCCTGCTCTGACATTCTCTGCAAGCTCTTCTAGAATAGGATCTTGGCTCTGAGCTGCTTTAATTCCTATCCCTTAGTACAGATCGTACTTTAAAACTGAGCTAACAGTCCACCTGATCTACTAATCTTCATCATCAGACCTTGATCCACCAACAAATGCAACTCCTAGATCAATGGTCTCCTCTCAACACCGATGTGAGCAAGACTACCTGAGGACTTCCTACTCAAAGGCATCTGCTACAACATTAGCTTTACCCGGATGGTAAAGAATCTCACAATCATAATCCTTCAACAATTCCAACCATCGTCTCTGCCTCAAATTCAAATCTCGCTGCTGGAAAATGTACTTAAGGCTCTTGTGATCAGTAAATATCTCACAAGTCACCCCGTACAGATAATGTCTCCAAATCTTCAAAGCAAAGATCACTGCAGCCATCTCTAGATCATGTGTAGGATAGTTCTGCTCATGCTTCTTCAACTGCCTCGAAGCATAGGCTATCACCCTTCCATTCTGCATCAGCACATAACCAAGACCAATTCTAGAAGCATCACAGTAAACTGTGAACTTATCCACACTATTAGGCAAAGCTAATACTGGCGCTGTGGTCAACTTCTCCTTCAATAACTGAAAACTGTTCTCACAAGCCTCTGACCACTCGAATCTAACATTCTTCTGAGTCAAGCGAGTCATAGGGGCTACAATCCTGGAAAAAATCCTACCACAAAACCGCCTATAATACCCGGCTAAACCCAGAAAACTTCGAATCTCTGTAACAGAAGTAGGTCTAGGCCACTCAGATACTGCCTCAACCTTCTGTGGATCAACCTGAATACCTTCTTTAGACACTACGTGTCCAAGAAAAGAAACACTCTCCATCCAAAAATCACACTTCGAGAATTTAGCATAAAGCTGATGATCTCTCAGTGTCTGTAGTACAATCCTCAAGTGATATACATGCTCTTCCATACTCCTCGAATATACCAGTATATCATCAATGAAGACTACTACAAACTGATCCACATACGGTCTGAATACTCTGTTCATCAGGTCCATAAAAGCTACTGGTGCATTAGTCAAACCAAAAGACATCACCAGAAACTCATAATGGCCATATCTAGTGCGAAACGCTGTCTTAGGAATATCGGATTCACTGATACGCAACTGATGATAACCTGACCTCAAGTCAACCTTAGAAAAGAACTGTGCACCCTGTAGCTAATCAAACAAATCATCTATCCTCGGGAGAGGATACTTGTTCTTCACTGTCACCTTATTCAACTCTCTGTAGTCAATGCACAGTCTCAGGGTACCATCCTTCTTCTTCACAAACAAGACTGGTGCACCCCAAGGAGAAACACTAGGTCTAATAAAACCCTTATCCAACAACTCTTGCAACTGCTCCTTCAACTCTTTCAACTCTGCAGGAGCCATACGATAGGGTGGCATAGATATAAGAGTAGTACTTGGAACCACATCTATATAGAACTCAATCTCTCTATGAGGTGGTAAACATGGCAACTCCTCCGGAAAAACATCAGGAAACTCACAAGCAACAAGAACATCTATGAGTGACAACTTCTCCACTGACGTATCCCTGACCAATGCCAAACACCCCTGACAACCTTTCCTCAATAACTTCCTAGCCGTAATAGCAGAAATAAGATTCTGAGGTGCTGAACTCCTATCACCAACAAACTTAAACTCTACTTCACAGGAATTCTAAAAGTCACCTCCTATTCCTGCAATCGACCACGGCAAAGTGCTGAGACAACCAATCCATTCCCCAAAATAACATCAAACTCCATCACATCCAACAAAATCAAATCAGCGGGTAATTCTCTATCTCCCACGAGAACTGGACAACCAGAAAGAACAATATCGGTGTCCAAGGAATCACTCAGAGGAGTGGCAACAGACAAAGGAAAAGCCATCCTCGAAGCTTGCCAACAAGATTTAGAAGTAAAAATGGGAGAAACAAAGGAATGCGTGGCACCCGGATCAAACAAAACCCAAGCATCCAGGTAACAAACAGAAACAATACCTGCCACGACTGCATTAAATGCCTGAGCATCCTGCTGAGTCAGATGGAAGACTCTGGCCTGACCTTGACCTCCCTGCTGACTGGTAGAAGCTTGGCCAACACCTCTGGCACCTCCTCTAGTACCTCTACCACAACTCTGCTGTGGAACAAACTGAGTGGAACTCTGATGCTGGGCTGGTGGTAACTGAAATGGCACAAGTGCTGCACTAGCAATCGACTGCTGTGGGAATCGCAAAATCTACTGCTGCTGATACCCGGAATAAGGACACGATCTGGCAAATTGTCCCTGTCTGCCCGCATCTGAAACATGTCAGTGGTGTCAGATAACACGGTCCCTGATGGACTCTACCACAAGTCTGATAAACACTGGTCGCTGATCCAGAACTACGACCACTGCTGCCTGCTCGAAGCACCTGACCCAAATCTGAACGATCTACGCTGACCTCCACGGCCATGTCTACTACTCCAATGCACTCGTTGCTGCTGTCCTCTGACTCTGCTGAGTCGAACCTCGCTGCTGACTACTCGAACCAACATGAAAACTCGAATATGGAGTAGCCTGCGATCCACTCGACTGAACTCCTAGCTGGTAATAATCAGGCATCGCTCCCTGCCTAACTAACCTCAGCTCGATCTCCTTAGCTAGCTCAATCACAGACTCGAGAGTAAGACCTACTGTAGGCATACCAGCAAAAGTTGAACCCAAACCAGTAACATATGTAGTAATCGCGAAATACTGATCTCGCATCAGATCCTTGGCATATCTACCCAGACGAAGAAACTCTCGGGTATACTCCTCTACAAATCGATCTCCACGAGAAATACTAGTCAAACAGAGATGATAACTCAAACGAAGAGGCTCTAGACAAAATCTCCTCATAAACCCGCTCTCGAAACTGAGCCCATGTCATCGTCATCATGTAGGGCTGGATCATCTGAATGAACCAATCTAGAGCTGGTCCCTCAATAGACAACTCAATGATCATATCCACTGGTACTCGGTATGAGCAGTCCGAGTCCTAGTCTCAATCGCATGCAGAAAATCTAAAGGATCAGAAGTCCCATCAAAAGCAATCCTGCCAACTCTGGCATAGAACAAAGCTGCCTTAAGGTCAGACATACCCTGCTGATAGGCAGGCTGAACAGGCTGAACAACTGGAGGAACAGGAACATCAAACTCAGGCTCAACAGGCTCCTCATCCTGTAACTCTCTCTGCCTACGGCGACCTGTCGCTCCTCGAGGTCTACCTCTGCCACGACCTCTACGTCTAACTGGCTGCTCAGGAGGTAAAACCTCATCCTGAAAAGACTCATCATCCTCGGCCTCAACGACCGGTGGAGCGTCACGCGCTCGCCTCCTCATTCTGAAAAGACAAATGGAAAGATTCAGACAAAACAGACAACGGAGGAATAACACTGAAAACTACAGCAAAGAATACTTATCAAGACATACTCGAACCTAATACACTGCAGTAGTCCAACAGAAAACACAACTTTAAAACTAGGGCCACAACTCACATAACTAAGCCCTGACACAGAACTCTGCTCTGATACCAACTTTGTCACGACCCAAAACAGGGGCCATGACCGGCGCTAGGGAACGGGAATTCTTTCGAATCCGGAACCTGTAGCAAGCCTAAAAATAAATAAAACATGCAATAATAACAATAATAATATTATATGCAGCGGAAATAAAAAATAATCATAATATCAAAATATCATTTTCATCACTGGATTTAATCAAAATCCCATCTCATATATATAAATTCTCTTTAATACAAATCCAATTTCAATATAATACATCTCTTTAAATAAAATACATGAAATCCAATACTTTAATTCACAACTACTGCAGTGTTTAGATAAAATAAATAAGACTCAAGTAGACAATTTACACAAAGAAGCCGGGGCGGAAGAAATCCGGCGTATCGACCTGCTACTGAGGTCTGAAGAAGTTGACTCTCCTGAAAAATAGTCAACGGAGGGGAGTCAGACCTCACTGAGTGAATTACTATAATATATATACATACACACTAAGTGATAATGCATACAGTCAACAGTATATATAATATGTATATATACAAGCAATTACACACAGATGCAATAAAAATCATTTTATATATAATTTATCTGAAAATCATCTTTTATGAAGGATCACATAAAACCCTAGAATATCGCAACCTCAGAAAATAGTGTTAAACAACACTCAAGCCATACAGGCTCACTTATTCCAAATTATCCACTTAATCCATTTAGACAGTAGACTGGCCCCGAGACACTAAGTCAACCGAGCTCCAGCAGTCTGACTGCCAGTGTGATTGGCCCCGAGACACTTGGTCAACCGAGCTCCAGCAATCACGCCCAAACCACATCTCACATATCAAATAATCATATCAAATCAATATCCACAAATAGTTAGTAATATAGCCTAAATACTATAGGCGTACCGGTACGTACTCGGTCCTAGTGCTGCCCACTAAGTAGCAACGTTCTATTGATATCCTTCATCATTAAATATAAAACATTCATTCACAATAAATGATGCATGAATTTAAATAAAATAACAATATAAACCATATATATACCAGAAATATACCAAAAGTAAACCAAGTATATTTCGAGTATATATATATCAAATACATTCAAATCAAATTATAAATTAAGCTGGAAATATATTTAAAAACATTTTAAATATATTTTATTCACAAAATATGCATATAATTTAGTATATACCAAAAATAAACCGAAAATATACTTAATATAAACTTAAGAAATAATCAAATTATTTATGCATATTTAATCAACATAAAACATGCATTTTCTAAATCATGCATCCTAAGCATATATATATAGTATAGTAACTCACCTAATGCGCTCCACGAGACAGGTCCGACGGGCCTGGTCCACTAGCCCTCGGTCTCGGCGCAACTAAACAAGCAATAAATAATAGACATCAGAATAAACCCTAACAGAAATCCTATAATTCAATCTAGAGTATTAAAATACGGAAACAGAATTAGGGTTCGACTGGACATCACGTTTTATGAGAATTCTACCAAAAATCCGGCAGAACCTCCCCTGTAAAACGGACATCTCTCTACTCAAAAGAGTAGAGCCAACCCTGCAAAGAAATACACTTCGAAAAATGAGCTCAACACAATCAAAATCCCACGGTCGGACTCCAAACTACAGTCCACCAACCGGGGTCTACAAACACAGAACATAATTCAAATATACCAAAAATATCCTTAAATCACAGAAATACATTTTATAGGTAAAAATTACATAATTGACCTTGAAACACTATAAAAACCGATTAAAACTCATTTTATTAGAAAAAACCGTATATTATATATATAATTGAAAATAATTCACGAAAAATAGTTTTCATTAGTTAAAAATACTAAATAATTTGTAGAAATCATTTTTATACCTTAAATAAATATTAAAACCAATTAAAAATTACATTTTTAGACAATTTAGGGTAAAATTACCAAAATACCCCTATATATATAAATATACTTAAATTACTTCAAAAATTCACCAAAATCATACAATTATCCAAAATTAATTTTCTCAACATATTTATCAATAATATCAATAATTAAACTCAATTAACCAATTAAATTCAAATAAAAACACATTTAACCCTAATTTCTCAAAATCACATAAACTTCAATAATTCAAAATAAATACTTAGAAATTCATAAAAATTCCAAATAAATTCCTATAATTCATTTCAACACCTAATTTAACCATAAACTCCAATTTCATAATTTAAATAATTAATTTCCGAAAATTAGAAAATAATATTAAAATATTCAAAAATACCCAAAAATCCAAAAAATCTCCAAAAATTCTACAAAAATTCATACATGTAGATTGAACTACTAGGAACAACATTTGTGAAGGTAGTTTTCATGAATCAATCAATTCGAAGCTCAAAAAAAATCAAAAACCCTAATAGGCCGAAATTGACAAAATCAAAACCTAAGCAATTCTAGACCATTTTAGCTCAAACCAAAGCTAGAATCACACTCACCGGAGCTCAAGGAGAAGAAAGAGACTAGCGGTGTCAAAAACGGTGGCCGGAATCGACGTGATCGATGGTGGATCGATTTTCGGCTTCTCCGGCCAAAATCGACTTCCAGACGCTGGAAACGGCCTCCTCAGGCGGCGAAATTGGTCGGGGAAGATGGTGGCACACCGGACGGCATACCCACGGTGAAGAAACGACACGGCAGCGACCGGAAACGGAGAAGGGAAGAATCGGGAGGAAGAAGAAGAAGTCGGGGGCAGTTTTGTAATTTTCTAAACTTTTTGATTTTTTGACAAATATATGTATATATATATACTTTATACTATATATTAAAATAATATTAAATTACACACATCAAATATACACCACACACATAAAAATATTAATATTTTAATAATTTATACTAAATAAAATTAATTAAATAACAATAAAACAATTAAATACTTAATAAAATATTAGGGTAATAATAAACCCTAATTAAATAAATATACACACACAGGCTTTATTTAATAATTTAAAAATATTTATGAGTTCATGCAAGTCCGTAAATACATTTAAAATAATTAATGATACATTGTTTACGTGAAAATTTCCCCGAAAATGCAAGTCCCGGGAAAATTTTACGTAAAACACTGAAAATAATACACAGTAGTTAAAATAGGTTTTAAATACATATTAACTCGTAAAAATATCATATAATGTACAAAAATTATTAACACTGCATATCCCGGTACAGTGTAAAAATATTTTTAAAAACACGGGATATTACATCTACCTTCTTCTCCGGCATCGACAAGCGGCTGTGGCAGCAAGGAACCGAAACTCGAGCTCACTGTGGTTCTAAGCAATTTCGGCCACCATTTTTCGTGATTCTGGTGGCTTTGAGCTCCTCAAGCTCTGGTGAACTCAATCCACGCTTCGGTTTGAGCTCTAACCCCTCCAGTTTTGCTATTTTTCGATTTCTTTATTTCGGCCATTTTTGGATTTTTTTATTTTTTTCGGGAATTTTTGGTGGATTCATGGAAAATGCCTTAACAAAAGTTGATCCCCCAAGCTTAATATACATCCCGAAATTTTTGTGTGATTTTTTGGGAATTATTTTGATTTTTGTGAATTTTTGATTATTTTATTATTATTTTCTAATTTTTGAAAATTAATTAATTAAATTATGAAATTGTGTTTTATGGTGATTATAGGAGTTGAAATGAATTATAGAAATTTATTTGTAATTTTTGTGAATTTTTATGTATTTATTTGGAATTTATTAAGTTTATGTAATTTTGAAAAATAGGGTTAATTATGTGTTTAATTGAAATAAATTGGTAAATTGAGTATATTTATTGATATTATTGAATTATATGTTGAGAATTTAATTTTTGAGTAATTATATAATTTTTGGTGAATTTTTGAACATTTATAGTGAATATATATATAGGGGTATTTTGGTAATTTTACACTAAATTGGCTAAAAATATAATTAAATTGGTTTTAATAATTATTTGAGCTATAAAAATGATTTCTACAAATTATTTAGTATTTTTAACTAATTAAAACTATTTTTCATAAATTATTTTCAAATTATATATATAATATACGATTTTTCTAAATAAATGAGTTTTTATCGGTTTTTAACGTGTTCTAGGGTTAATTACGTAATTTGGGTTTATAAAATGTATTTTTGTTATAAAAGGGTATTTTCGGTATTTTATAATTATTCTGTGAATTGTGAATCCCGGTCGGTGAATTGTAGTTTGGAGTCCGACCGAGGGATTATGATTGTAATTCTGTGTTTATTCCGAAGTGTGTTTTCTTTGTAGGACTGGCTCTACTCTTTGAGTAGAGAGATGTCCATTTTACAAGGGAGGTTCTGCTAGATTTTCGATAGAATTCTCGTAAAACGTGATGTCCGGTCAAATTCCTATTCTAATTCTGTGTCTAAAATTCTAGATCGAGTCTTTGGAATTTTCGTTAAATTTATTTTGATTTCATGTTGTTATTTGTTTGTCTAACTGCGCCAAGACCGAGGCCTAACGGATCAGGCCCGTTGAGTTTGTCTCGTGGAGCGCTAACATGTGAGTTATTATACTGTATATATATGCACTGCATATATGGTGCATTATTTAGAATTTTTCATTTTCATTGTATGTTTTAAAAGGGATTTAAATTATAATATTTTTGGTATATCTAGGGTTGCATTTTTATATATATGCATATTAAATAATTATGCATGTTAGTTTCATATATGCACATTAAACAATTAGGTTTAGGTTTAATACATTTGAGTAATATACACATGTTTTAAAATGAACATTTAGACGTAATTATTTTATTAAATGATTAGTATACTTTAGGTATTGTCACGACCCAAACTAGGAGTCATGACCGGCGCTAGGGAACGGGAATTCTTTCTAATCCGGAACCCGTAGCAAGCCTAAGAAAAATAAAATCATGCAATAATTATATAAAATTACGATCAAATTAAAAAAATTTTGAATCAATATATAAAATAAATACTCCAAATCTTTGTATAAATGAATATCGATTCGTACAATGTTCAAATACAAATTCTCAGAATATATAATATTTAAACAAAATAATACACTTCCAATATAATAACACTACTACTGCAGTTTCTAGGATACAATTCAAAGTTCAGAATAAACATTTGCATAAAATAGCCGGGACTGAAGAACACCGACGAGAAACTCTACAACTAAGGTCTGACGATATGGAATCTCCTGAAAAAAATAATTGAGGGGGGTCAGACCTCACTGAGTGAATCATTATACTATATATACATGCAAACTAAACCATAACAATCAGGCATTCTTATATATATATGTATATACACACATTTCACACGAATGCCAAACTTTGCTTTTATAAATATACTAAATATAGAAAATGTTTGTTTTAATTCATGAAGGATCCATAGAACCCTAAATAATAACAACCTCAAACAATCCCATCATCACTCTAGCCATACAGGCTTACTTGATTCCAAATAGAACACTTATTCCAATCTAGACAGCAGACTGGCCCCGAGACACTAAGTCGACCGAGCTCCAGCAGTCTGGCTGTCAGTGTGATTAGCCCCGAGACACTTGGTCAACCGAGCTCCAACAATCACACTATCTATCACCTCACATCTTAATCAACCCAATAGATCATTCAATTCACTTATGGACAGTAGACTGGCCCCGAGACACTAAGTCAACCGAGCTCCAGCAGTCTGACTGTCAGTGTGATTGGCCCCGCAATCACACTATCTAACATACCATTAATCTTAGTCAAATCAATTAAATCAATTATAATCACCCAATTTTAACTCTCACTCAATCCTTATCTATCGTACCGGTACGTACATGGTCCTAGTGCTGCCCACTAAGAAGCACGTTCTATTGATATCCTTCACTTCGAATAAATCATTTATTCTGAAAATAATTAATGTGAAACGACATTCATAATAATAAAATCAACCATATATATATACCAAAAATATACCTAAATTACACCCAGTATATTTCGGGTATATATATATATATATATATCAAATAAAATATGAAATAAACTAAAGATAAATCATTAATATGGTTAAAAACAATTTAAATGAGTAGCAATAATATAACATGCATTTTCTTAAAAATATACTTAAATATACAAAGGATATGCCCTAAGTATATAAATCATTAGTAAAACATTTATATATAAATATTCATTTAAATATGTGTTTAGGTTTAACATATATTCACAAATATACTAAAAATAAACCTAATTATCTAGCATGCATATATCAAAAATAAACCCTAAATATACCACTAATATGTTAGGTTTAATTTAATAATAAAACATGTATTTATTTGGAAACAAATCAAAATATACCAAAAGTAAACTTAAAAATAATTTAAGTGTAGGTTTATAATATAGCATGCAATTATTTAAGAATAAACCTAAATTATACTAATCATTTAATAAAATAATTATGGTTCGATGCACATTTAAATCATGTATAAATATTAAATTATAACAAACATAAACCTAAATATCTAACATACATATATCAAAAATAAACTCCAAGTATACCAGTGATATATTAAATGTATATAGAAAATATACAAACATTTATATATCAAGATATACTAAAAATAAACCAAAAATATACCAAATCATATTATAGTTAAATTACTGTTTAAACATATAATGAAAATAAAAAACCTAAGTCATGCATCCTATATGCAATGCATATATATATATATAGTATAATAACTCACATGTTAGCGCTCCACGAGACAAACTCGACGGGCCTGATCCGTTAGGCCTCGGTCTCGGCGCAGCTAGACAAACAAATGACAACATGAAATCAGAATAAATTTAACGAAAATTCTAAAGACTCGATCTAGAATTTTAGACACAAAATTAGAATAGGAATTTGACCGGATATCACGTTTTACGAGAATTCTATCAAAAATCCGATAGAACCTCCCCTGTAAAACAAACATCTCTCTACTCAAAGAGTAGAGCCGGTCCTGCAAAGAAATACACTTCGGAATAAACATAGGATTACAACCATAATCCCTTGGTCGGACTCCAAACTACAATTCACCGACCGAGGTTCACAATTCACAGAATATTTATAAAATATCGAAAATGCCCTTATATAATAAAAATACATTTTATAAATCCAAATTACGTAATTAACCCTAAAACATACTAAAAATCAATAAAAACCCATTTATTTAGAAAAATAGTATATTATATATAATTTGAAAATAATTTACGAAAAATAGTTTTAATTAGTTAAAAATACTAAAAATTTGCAGAAATCATTTTTATACCCTAAATAACTATTAAAACCAATTTAGTGTAAAATTACCAAAATACCCCTATATATATATATTCACTATAAATGTTCAAAAATTCACCAAAAATAATATAATTACTCAAAATTAATTTTCTCAACATATTTTTCAATAAAATCAACAAATACACCTAATTAACCAATAATTTCTATAAAAATACATATTTAAGCTATTAATTCCAAAATACACATAAATTATATAAACTCCCATAAAAATAATAGAAATTCCTAAAAATTATTTTATGATCAAATAACATTTTAATATAAACTAAAACACACAATTAAACTTTAAATTTAACCCAAATACTCATTTAACTCAATTATCCAATATTCACATAAACTATAAGTATTTCTTAAAAATTATATAAAATTCCCAAAAATTAATTTCTCAACACCAAAATCAATAAAAATATATAATAACAATAATTTAACAAATTCATAATCTAATTAATTAATTACGAAAATTCATTTCATCTTTCATTTTTTTTATTAAAATATTCAATAATTAACAAAAAATCAAACAAAATCAGAAAAATAAATAAAAAATATCTATGAGTAGATGAAGATGCATAAATGATCATTTTTAAAAGAAATCATCAAGAATCCATCGAACTCAAGCTTAAAAAAAATTAAAAAGAAATTATACATAAACTAAAAATATGCAAAACTCACCAAATGATTAGCTTTGAGCTTGATCAAGCTCAAAATCATCCTCCCCTCAACTCAAGGAGTCGACCAAGTCAGAGAAATCAAGCTCCCGCTATCAAAAAGCCACCGATAATCGTTGGACCATGTTGCTGCCAACGCTACTGCTCCGACGATCCTTACTGGTTCTAGCAGCTTCTGCAACTCGTCCATGGTGGTGACAACGAGAAGAAGAGATAAGCAGATGATGGTGATAATGATGGTGATTGAAGCCAAGGCAGCTCCGGCGTGACGATGGAAGAGGCGCAGTAGTAGGGGAAGGTCGGGACAAGCGGAAGGAAGAGAAGAAAATGGATTCTATATATATATATATATATATTAAATCACAACCTTATAATATAATATAATAAACTTTAATTTAGTTTAATCTCCACCACAAATAATACACACATATAATCTCACACTCTTATAATTACACATACATAAAAATAAACACATAGAATTATCATATATATAAAAATAACAATAATAAAAATCTTAATTATTAAATAATTAATAATATAAATAACGTATATGTAATAAAATAATAAAAATACCATAGAAATAATAATGCACATAAAGTAGTGTTATTAAAATGATAATAAAAATAATACTCATCCTAATGATAACACAACACGATTGCTATTAAATAAATAATATTTATGAAATAGTTTAATTATGCATTAATATAAATCAATAAAATAAAATAATAGTGATGTTCTCAAAATATTCTTAAAATATTAATAATACTTGAAGCGCGTAAGTTAATAAAATAAGGTTAGTACTTAAAAAAAAGAATATTGAGATAACCATGCACTAAGTTAATGTTATTAAAATAATAGTATTCGAAAATAATAATCATACCTAATGAAATTTAGACGTTCAAAATAATAAATCCAAATTAATATATTTACGTAGAAAATTCAATTAAACTTAAAATAATGATAATAAATCATAAATTAGTGAAATAATTAAATATAATTTTTAAACTTTATTAACACTGCATATCTCCATATTTAATAAAATAATTTAAAACCAGGGTTATTACAGGTATAGTTTCAGTAGATTTTAGGTTTATTCTTAAATAATTGCATGTTAAATTATAAACCTACACTTAAATTATTTTTAAGTTTATTTTTGGTATATTTTTTATTTATTTCCAAATAAATAAATGTTTTATTATTAAATTAAACCTAGCACATTAGTGGTATATTTAGGGTTTATTTTTGATATATGCATGCTAGATAATTAGGTTTATTTTTAGTATATTTGTGAATATATGTTAAACACAAACACGTATTTAAATGAGTATTTATACATAAATGTTTTATTAAATGATTTGTGTACTTAGGGTATATCTTTTGCATATTTAGGTATATTTTTAAGATAATGCATGTTATATTATTGTTACTCATTTAAATTGTTTTTAACTATATTAATGATTTATCTTTAGTTTATTTCATATTTTATTTGACATATATATACCTGAAATCTACTGGGTATATTTTAGGTATATTTTTGCTATATATATATATATGGTTGGTTTTACTATTATGAATATTGTTCTACATTAATTATTTTCCGAATGAATGATTTATTCTAAATGAAGGATAACAATAGAACGTGCTATCTAGTGGGCAGCACTAGGACCGTGTACGTACCGGTACGATAGATAAGGATTGAGTGAGAGTTAAAATTGGGTGATTATAGTTGATTTAATTGATTTGACTAAAATTAGTGGTATGTTAGATAGTGTGATTGCGGGGCTAATCACATTGACAGTCAGACTGCTGGAGCTCGGTTGACTTAGTGTCTCAGGGCCAGTCTACTGTCCATAAGTGAATTGAATGATCTATTGAGTTGATTGAGATGTGAGGTGATAGATAGTGTGATTGCTGGAGCTCGGTTGACCAAGTGTCTCGGGGCCAATCACACTGACAGTCAGACTGCTGGAGCTCGGTCGACTTAGTGTCTCGGGGCCAGTCTGTTGTCCAAATTGGAATAAGTGTTCTATTTGGAATCAAGTGAGCCTACATGACTAGAGTGATGATGGGGTTGTTGAGGTTATTATTATTAGGGTTCTATGGATCCTTCATGAATTTAATCAAACGTTTTCTACATGTAGTATATTTATAAAAGTAAAGTTTGGTATTCTATGAAATGTGTGTATATACATATATATATAAGAATGCCTGATTGTTATGGTTTAGTTTGCATGTATATATAGTATAATAATTCACTCAGTGAGGTCTGACCCCCCTCAATTATTTTTTTCTCAGGAGATCCCATGTCGTCAGACCTTAGTTGTAGAGTTCCTCGTCAGTGTTCTTCAGTCCCGGCTATTTTATGCAAATGTATATTCTGAACTTTGAATTGTATTCTAGAAACTGCAATAGTAGTGTTATAATTTTTGGAAGCGTATTATTTTGTTTGGATATTAAATACTCTGAGAATTTGTATTTGAACATTGTACGAATATGTATTCATTTATAAAAGGATTTGGAGTATTTATTTTATATATTGATTCAGAAAAATTTTAATTCGATCGTACTTTTATTTATTTATTGTATGATTTTATTTTCTTAGGCTTGCTACGGGTTCCGAATTCGAAAGAATTCCCGTTCCCTAGCGTCGGTCATGACTCCTAGTTTGGGTCGTGACAAATTTAGATATATTTTCAGTATATTTTTGGCATATTTTGAAATAACTGCATGTTAAACTATTGATTTATACTTAAATTATTTTTAAGTATATTATTGGTTTATTTTTGGTATATTTCATGATTGATTTGAATTTATTTGACATATATATACTTGAAATATACTTAGTTTATTTTAGGTATATTTTTGGTATATATATGGTTTATTTTGTTATTATGAATAACATTATGCATTATTTATTTTCCTCTGTGAATGTTTTATTTAAATGAAGGATATCAATAGAACATGCTACCTAATGGGCAGCACTAGAACTGTGTACGAACCAGTGCGATAGATTTAGGGTTGAGTAAGGAATTACTTGTGGTAATTATGATTTAATTGAGATTGATTGATTGTTGATGATTTGAGATGTGATATGATTGATAGTATGGTTGCTGGAGTTCGGTTGATCTAGTGTCTCGGGGTCAATCACACTGACAGTCAGACTGCTGAAGCTCGGTTGACTTAGTGTCTCGAGGTCAGTCTACTGTCCATATGGAACAAGTGAATTTATTTGGAATTAAGTGAGCCTGTATGGTTAGAGTGATGTTATTGTTGATCGAGGTTGCATTTAAATAGAGTTCTATTTGATCATTCATAAACAAATGGTTTTCCAATATTTAATATATAAAGTGATTTAAGCATTTGTGTGAATTGCTTGTATATATATTTATTATATACGAATGATTGATTGCATTTGACATTAGGAAATGCATGTATATATATTATACCAATTCACTCAGTAAGGTCTGACTTCCCTCAGTTAATATTTTTACAAGAGAGTCTTCTTCTTCAGACCTTAGTAGTAGACCCATCCGCTAGTTTTCTTCAGTTATCTACTTAATTTTATATTGTACTCTAGAAAACTGCAGTAATGAATTATATTTTGTATTGACTGTATGTAGTTCTAATTCAAAGGCCTTTCTCTAAATATTGTATTAATATATTTTATTTATGATATGACAGAGTTATATTTTTATTATATTGATTTAATTTTTATTCTGGTGCATATTTTATTTTAATTATTGCATACTTTTATTTTAAGACTTACTACGGGTTCCGGATTCAAAAGAATTCTCATTCCGTAGCACCAGTCATGACTCCTAGTTTGGATCGTAACAAAAACTCCCTTTTTAAGCCCCTACGCTCTCTCTTCTAATTTTCTCCAAAAAGTCAAGGTTACTTTCCACCTTTCATTTTCATCACTTCCTTCTTTTCTCATCATGTCATGCTCTAAAAGTCCTATTGTTTCCTTCAAAACTCTAGACTAGATGTAAGAAAGTTGAATTTTAACGTTAAATATAATAATAAATAGCATTTATTGTTATAGGGGATAGTTGTTGTAATATCCGTGTTTTTAAATAATTTATGAAATCAGAATAAAAAATTATTTATAAACCTATTATTTCTTTATGAGCTCAAGGCTAAATTTTCACGTAAATAATTTATTATTAATTATTTTAAATATATTTTCGGACTTGCATGAACTCATACGTATTTTTAAAATACTAAATAAAGCCTATGTATGTAAATATTTATTTAATTAGGGTTTAATTAATATTACCCTAATATTTTATTATTTATTTATTAATTTATTGTTATTTAATTATTTTATTTATTATTAAATTATTAAAATATTAAATTATATGTGTGGATGTGAAATTTTTCAAATATTTTATTAAAATTTTTATTTTTTATTCTTTTTTCTTTTTCTTTTTCTTTTCTTTTCTTTTCTTTTCTTTTTTCTTCTTCTTCTTCTTCTTCTTCTTCCTCTCCTTCCTGCGCCCGACCACCCCCTCACCACTAACCACCGTCTGTCATGCCGATCCCCTACCGTTGGTGTGCCTCCCGACTTGCCACCGCCGTTCTCAGCCGTCCCCCGCCGCCAGCAGCCTCCTTCCCCAGCGCCGATGAGCTATTTTTCTTCTTTTGGCCGAAATCCTTCTCCTCGTCGTCGGCGATAATTTTGGTCACCGTTTTTGACACCGCCAGTCTCTTTCTTCTCCTTGAGCTCTGGTGAGTTTGATTCTAGCTTTGGTTTGAGCTAAAATGGTCTAGATTTGCTTAGGTTTCGAATTTTCCAATTCGGCCATATTAGGGTTTTTGATTTTTTTGAGCTTCGAATTGATTGATTCATGAGAACTCCCTTCAAAAATATTAATCCTAGTAGCTTAATCTACATTTATGATTTTTTTTGGAATTTTTTGAGATTTTTTGGATTTTTGGGTATTTTTGAATATTTTAATATTATTTTCTAATTTTCGGAAATTAATTATTTAAATTATGAAATTGTGTTTTATGGTTAAATTAGGTGTTGAAATGTATTATAGGAATTTATTTGGAATTTTTATGAGTTTCTAAGTATTTATTTTGAATTATTGAAGTTTATGTAAATTTGGGAAATTAGGGTTAATTGTGTTTTTAATTGAATTTAATTGGTTAATTGAGTTTAATTATTAATATTATTGATAAATATGTTGAGAGAATTAATTTTTGATAATTTTATAATTTTTGGTGAATTTTTGAAGTAATTATAGTATATTTATATATATAAGGGCATTTTGGTAATTTTACCCTAAATTGGATAAAAATGTAATTTAAGTGGTTTTAATAGTTATTTAAAGTATAAAAATTATTTTTACAAATTTTTTAGTATTTTTAACTAATTAAAACTTTTTTTCATGAATTATTTTCAATTATATATATAATATACGGTTGTACTAATAAAATGAGTTTTTATTGGTTTTTACTGTGTTTTGAGGTTAATTATGTAATTTCTACTTATAAAATGAATTTCTATGTTATAAGGATATTTTTGGTATTTCCTGAATTATTCTGTGTTTGTGGACCCCGGTCGGTGGACTGTAGTTTGGAGTCCGACCGTGGGATTTTGATTGTGCTCTGTGTAGTTTTTCGAAGTGTATTTCCTTGCAGGGTCGGCTCTACTCTTTTGAGTAGAGAGATGTTTGTTTTACAGGGGAGGTTCTGCCAAATTTTTGATAGAATTCTCGTAAAACGTGATATCCGATCGAACCCTGATATCGACTCTATGTTTAATACTCTAGATCGAATTCTAGGATTTCTGTTAGGTTTATTCTGATGTCTATTATTTATTGCTTGTTTAGTTGCGTCGAGACCGAGGGCTAGTGGACCAGGCCCGTCGGATCCGTCTCGTGGAGCGCACTAGGGTGAGTTACTATACTATATATATATGCTTTAGGGTACATGATTTAGAAATATATGTTTTATTTTGATTAAATATGCATAAATAATGTGATTTGTATTTAAGTATATTTTTGGTTTATTTTTGGTATATAATAAATTGTATGCATGTTTTGTTAATAAATTATATTTGAAAATGTTTTTAAATATATTTCTAGTTTAATTTATAATTTGATTGGATTTATTTGACGTATATATACTCAAAATATACCTGGTTTACTTTTGGTATATTTCTAGTATATATATGATTTATGTTGATGTTTTATTGAATTTCATGCATCATTTATTTTTGTGAATGAATGTTTTATATTATTAATGATGAAGGATATCAATAGAACGTGCTATCTAGTGGGCAGCACTAGGACCGAGTACGTACCGGTACGCCTATAGTATTTAGGCTATATTACTAACCATTTGTGGATATTGATTGAATATGAATATTAATGTGTGAGATGTGGTTTGGAGGTGTGATTGTTGGAGCTCGGTTGACCAAGTGTCTCGGGGCCAATCACACTGGCAGTCAGACTGCTGGAGCTCGGTTGACTTAGTGTCTCGGGGCCAGTCTACTGTCTAAATGGATTAAGTGGATATATTTGGATTCAGTGAGCCTGTATGGCTAGAGTGTTGTCTAACACTGTTTTTGAGGTTGCGATATTCTAGGGTTCTATGTGATCCTTCATAAAAGATGATTTTCAATGAAATCTATATAAATTGATTTTTCTGTATCTGTGTGAATTTGCCTGTATATATATACATATTATATATATACTGTTGATTGTATGCATTGTCACTTAGTGTGTATGTATATATATTATAGTAATTCACTCAGTGAGGTCTGACTCCCCTCCGTTGACTATTTTTCAGGAGAGTCAACATGTTCAGACCTCAGTAGCAGGCCTGTATGCCGGATTTCTTCCGCCCCGGCTTCTTTATGTAAACTGTTTACTTGAGTCTTATTTTTATAATCTAGACACTGTAGTAGTTGTAAATTAATTGTGGGATTTTATGTATTTTATTTATATGAGATATTGTATTATACTTGAACTGGATTTGTATTAAAAGATATATATATATGAAATGAGATTTAATTTAAATCCAGTTGATGAAAAATAATATTGTGATATTTATGATTTTCATTTCCGCTGCATTTGGTATTGTTATTATTATTATTGCACGTTTATTTTATTTTTAGGCTTGCTACGGGTTCCGGATTCGAAAGAATTCTCGTTCCCTAGCGCCGGTCATGGCCCCTGTTTTGGGGCGTGATAGTTGTGAAGAGACAACGCCTTTTTGGTGAGGTGTCACCTCACTGATGGCTAAAGTGAAGAGGCAACACCTTTTCGAAGAGGCGATCGCCTCTTCACCAGGGCTGCTAAGCCTTTGGGCCTAAAAGGTTTGGTTTGGGCTAAATAGAGTGTTTTAGGTTTTGGCCAGACATGGAAGTTTTAGGCTAGGTTTAATCTATCGAATTCATTCTAAAGGAGATCTCAAGCTCTTCTCACAGTCAGAATTTGGACTATCTTATCATCGGATTTTTATTGTGGGCTAATCAAACTAAGGGTGTCCACAAATATCTCTTTACAAAATTAAACAAGATCATTCAAGAAAAAATAAATTTTTAAAAAATAATTCAGTTCAATTTAAATTATTTAAACTTTTAAAACTATTGAATATTAGAGATAATTATCAAATTCAATTTATATTTATTGAATTTTTATAATTACTAACCTCTTATTTGGTTAATTCCATTAAAAAATTTATTTTCAAATGAATTCTAAACTCATTTGAACTAAAGATATTTTAATAATAAGAATAAATTAAAAATAAATTTAGTGTCAAACAATTTTACAAAATTGAGAATTATAATTGGAAATGAATTTTACAAAATTTTCATTAAACCAAATATAAATTAAAATGAATTGAAATTTATAAATAAATTTTATAAAATTTATTTAAATTAAACACACTTTAAATATTAATTAGCAATAAATTACAATATCTTGAAATTTAGAAATGAATTCCATAAGATAATAATAAGAACAGTGTTTTCTACTCGCTGAGGGGTGAGAATGAGGAAGCAAAAAGCCACTAGCGTGTATGAAAAATAGAAGATACATCATCTCCATACCATAACAACTATATATTCATTTCCCAAGAAAAAAAAAAAAACAATATCTTCTCATCTTCTATTGTCCTAAGTATTTCCCTTTCTCCTTGCCACGGTCTTCATAATTATATATTGTTTGCTATATAATAATAATAATATACCATTAATTATGAGATCAGCCAAAAAAATTATTATTTTAATTTAAATAATGTTTGGGGTTCAAATTATAATATATACAGTAATATTGAATCAATTACTGAGAAATGATTTAAATTTATCAGTATGTAATTAAGTAATAACTCTCATTTAAAAATATTTTGAAGTATATAATTTAATTTTTATTTTGTCCATTAAAAAAAAAAGAGAATACTTTTACTATTTAGTCCATCAACATTTAAGTCAACGATCTCTCTATTAAAAAAATAATTACTTAAAATTGCTTTATCGATTTAAAAGAATAGCACTACCTTAGTCCATCGAAATTTAAATTAACGACCTTTCTATAAAAAAATAATAACCCAAATTTTTTTATTATCCTTGTAACCTTAGTTGGTTCAAAATGAATATAATAAATTTCATTATTAAATTAAATGAATATAAAAATTGAATTGATAAATGATAAATTTTGAATTTTATTTAACAAAATTTTGAATTAGTAACTTGAATTACTAACAAGTAGAAATTTTTATTTTATGTATATCAAATTAAAATAAACTAACATTATTATTTATTAATATGATATATTTTTTTATTTTTTTTATTACTAATCAACAGAAATAAAAAAAATCTTTAAAATAATATAATTACAGACTGTAATTAAAAATTTCTATTACTAATAAAGATAATTAAAATTTTTAAAATAATATAAAAATTTGAATAGTTTGGCTGCTAAACATATAAAGATACAGCTCCGTACATGGATAAATTAAGATCCAATTACAGGAAAAAAAAAAGAAAGCAAATAAAAATTTTGAGAAAAAAAAGTACAAAGAAAAAAAATGTTGAAAAAAAATAAACCTAAAAATAAAAAAAATGAAAGGAAAACAATGTATATTTGAAAGAAAAAAATTATAGAAATTTATTTTGAAAAATAAAAAGTTAATTTTGAAATATTTTTTGGTCAACGCTTTTTTGATATTATTTTTAATTTTTGGTCAATTTATGAAAAAACTCTCTTTTCTTTTCCCTTTAAGCACAATATCTCTCTTTTTATATATATATATATATATATATATATATATATATATATATATATATATATATATAACAAATTTCTTAAATTATTTTAAATAATTTATAATTATAAAATTTTTTTAATTAATTAAAAATTTATTCATTTGTACTTTGCGCATTTTACCAATTCAAAACTATTTATTGTTAATTTTGGCTTTCATATGTCTAAAGATACACACGCACACATACATGCACGCCCACGAGCCCAATGCGCCCTCCATGTTTAAAGCATTCGAGAAAAAAGACAAGAAAACTTGAGTTGTACATGCACCATTGATTCATGAGGGAAGTATCGTCTTCTTAAGTAAGGAAAACCCTATTGTTTCAATCATGCGTACATCGCGTTTAGTAAGTACAATTGAGTAGGCCTATCACGAACACTACAGGTGTGGGAGCGATTTTGGTCAAGGAAGGCTAAGAGGTGATGTTGGGAAATCTGCATATCTAGGATCGTATACTTGGTCACTCGATGCTATGGAGGGTCCTACCCCAGTATCCACTTTGATTCATGTAGCTACTATGGTAATGACTGGTGTTTTCATGATGCTAAGGAGCCCCCCTTTATTTGAATACTCACCTACATCTTTGATTGTTATTACTTTTGCAGGAGCTATGATGTCATTCCTTGCAATAACCACTAGGAAGCTTAATGAACATACTAAGAGGCTCGATGCCCTTTTATTAATGAGTGTTTATCCCAGACTGGTGTCTAGATTTATTTTAAGGATGTGACAGCTTTTGCTGACATGCCTACTCGACCGTACAATGAAAGATCCTTACACCCCTATACTTAGTTTGCCTTTTATCTTAGCAAAATATGGAGCTAAGTACTTTTGGAAGGGGCATCTCCGCATCTTATGCATCTACTGGGTATGCTAGAAGTTTCTCACATCACTTATGAAATTTGGAATATGAGTAACACCTTATCTCTGTTCTTGTCCCTAATAAAACCCAGGGTTCACATTGCTTGTGGCACCTCTCCCTTTAGTCTTTGAGGGATCCACCCCCTCCCTCAATGGATGCTTTATTCGTACTTAACTCGACTCCCAACCTATCCTATCTAGGAGCTTCTTCGAACTTCTTTATCGATTTAAAGTCAAGATCAAGGATCACCATAAGAATGGATCTCTCATAGGGTAAGGTTTGAATCTTATGTCAATGTGAGAAGCATCCCCTGTCTATAAAGGACACCATGGATTCACTAATCAACTAAGTAGTAGTGAGCCTAGGATGATCCATCGCCCTGATAGAGCGGGATGGATGTCTGAGCAGCTTTACCAACACTGTCACTTATCCCTTCTCCCTAACCTCGAAATGAGGCTATTTACCTTCCTATGACTACAATCGCACATGCGCATTTGTGTGCACTTAGACTAAAAATTGAACTACAAATGTGTAATATCTCGAGTTTTTAAATAATTTTAAACTTTATCGGAATATGCAGTGTTAATAATTTTTATATATATTTGATTATTTAATTAGCTTATTATTTATTAAAGTCATTTTTTATTATTTTAAGTCTTTTACATAAAATTTTCCCGAGAGTTTTATTTTCGGGGAAAGTAAAACTTAAATAAATAAATATTAATTATTTTAGACGGTTTTGTGAAGTTGCATGAGTCCATGCATGATTTTACGTGTCGTATTAAAATATATACATGTACATGCATATATGTGCATTTAAATAAAATTAGGGTTTATTTTAATTAAATTTATATTATATTATATAGTTTTAATAATAATTAATGTGTATATATATGTATATGTATAGAGATATTATTAATTATGTGTGCGGTGAATAATTATTGTGAATATAATATTTATATATTATAATAATATAAACTATAGTTATATATATACAAATATATACATATATACTTTACAAAATAAAAAGTTCTCAATATTTACATTTCTACCACTATCATCATCTTCAAGCTTCCCGTCGACTCATATCCATCTCCGGCCACTGTCACCTTCGTTTCACACTGTCGGTGTGCCTCTCAGTTGTCCTCCTCCATCTCTAGCCCATCCCGCTGCCCTTAGCTCCCTTTTCCGGCGTTGTTTGATCGGATTTTCCCAAAGAAGCCAAAACTTGCTTCCAACGCCGATCAGCACGATTTCGGCCAACATTTGAAGTGCCACCAATCTCTATCTCTTCCTTGAGCTCCGGTGAGTGCAATTCTAAGCTTGGTTTCACTTGATTTGGTCTAGATTTCCCTAGGTTTTCAATTTTCAATTTCAGCCACTTTAAGTTCTTGATTTTTTTGAGCTTCAATTTCAATTATTAAAGCAAACTCCCTTTAAAAAGATTCATCCTTGTAGCTCAATCTACATGTTGTAATTTTTGTAGAATTTTTGGGAATTATTTTTATTTTTGTGAATTTTTTATTATTTTATTAATATTTTCTAATTTTCGTAAATTAATTAATTAAATTATGAAATTGTGATTTATGGTGTTTATAGGTGTTAAAATGAATTTTAGAAATTTATTTGCAATTTTTATGATTTTTATATAATTATTGTGAATTTATTTAGTTTATGTGATTTTTAGAAAATTAGGTTAATTATGTATTTTATTGAAATTAATTGGTTAATTGAGTATATTTGTTGATATTATTGAATTATATGTTGAGAAATTAATTTTTGAGTAATTATACTATTTTTGGTGAATTTTTGAACAATTATAGTGAATTTATATATAGTAGGGGTATTTTGGTATTTTGGCACTAAATTGGCTAAAAATATAATTAAATTGGTTTTAATAATTATTTGAGGTATAAAAATGATTTCTACAAATTATTTAGCATTTTTAACTAATTAAAACTATTTTTCGTAAATTATTTTCAAATTATATATAATATACTATTTTTCTAAATAAATGAGTTTTTATCGATTTTTAATATGTTTTAAGATTAATTATGTAATTTGGAGTTTAAAATGTATTTTGGTCTATATTTATGAATTTATCGAGAATTATCGATTTTTAATAATATTTTATCAAAATAGGGTTTTTATGTATTTATCGGTAAAATAATTATTTTTAACATTTAAATCTCAAATTTGTTATATTTTGATTATTAAAGGGTATTTTTCGTATTTTGGCATTTTAATGTGTTTTGAAATTATCTCGTGAATTGTGAATCTTGATTGGTAGAATTATAGTTTGGGAGTCCGACCGAGAGGTTGTGTGGCTGTTTATTTTTGAAGTGTGTTTCTTTGCAGGACCGGCTCTACTCTTTAAGTAGAGAGATATCCGTTTTACAGGGAAAATTTTATCGAATTTTTGATAGAATTCTCGTAAAACGTGATGTCCGGTCGAATTCATATTCCTTATTTGTGTCCAGTATTTTAAGTCGAGTCTCTAGGAATTTCGATAGACTTATTCTAATTATGTATTGTCGTTTGTTTGTTTAGTTGCACCGAGACTGAGGCCTAGTGGACCAGGCTCGTCAGACCCGTCTCGAGGAGTGCAATAACTGTGAGTTGTTATCTTATATATATGTGTTCTAGGATGCATGTTTTTAAAAATGTATGTTTTAATTGTATAAAATATGCATATATGGTTTAACAATTGCTTAGGTTTATTTTTGGTATATTTTAAATTATATCCATGTTTTATTAATGAATTATTCTTAAAATGTTTTTAAGTATATTTCTAGTTTATTTTATAATTAAATTGAATTTATTGACGTATATATACTCTAAATATATTTGGTTTATTTTTGGTATATTTCTAGTATATATATGGTTTATGTTGCCATTTTAATTAAAGTCATGCATCATTTATTTCATGAATGTATGGATTTATTTTTAAATGAAGGATATTAATAGAACGTGCTACCTAGTGAGCAGCACTAGGACTGAGTACGTACCGGTACGACGATAGAATTTAGGTTATATTATTAACATATTTGTGAATATTGATTGGATTGATTTATTTGATGTGTGATGTGATTGAGAGTGTGATTGTTGGAGCTTGGTTGACTAAGTGTCTCGGGGCCAATCACACTGACAGTCAGACTGCTAGAGCTCGATTGACTTAGTGTCTCGGGACCAATCTACTATCCAAATGAAACAAGTGAATTTATTTGGAATAAGTAAGCCTGTATGGCTAGAGTGTTGTCTAATACTATTTGAGGTTACGATCATCTAGGGTTCTATTTGATCCTTCATAATCAGATATTATTTTTAGTATTCATATAAAATGATTTTGTTGCATCTGTGTGTTTTTATCTGTATATATATTTATTATATATACTATTGAATGTGTGTATTTGTTATTTAGCTATGCATGTATATATATTATAACAATTCACTCAATGAGATCTGACTCCCTTCCGTTGACTATTTTTCAAGAGAGTCTTCGTCTTCAGACCTCCGTAGCAGACTCTTACGTCGGATTTCTTCTGCCCCGACTTTATTATGTAAACTGCTCACTTGATTTTATTTTATATTCTAGACATTGCAATAGTTATAGTCAAGTCATGGGATTTATGTATTATGCTTGTATGAGATTTATATTTTAAAGATTTGAACTGAGATTTGTATTAAAAGTTTATATATATATATGAGATGAATTTGTGTTATTAAATATATCGGTGGATTATTATTTTATTTTATTTATGAGATTATTTCCGCTGCAAAATATTTTATTTATGTTGTTATTTATATTGCATGTTTTTATTTTATTTTTAAGACTTGTTACGGGTTCTGAATTCGAAAAAATTTTCATTCCCTAATGTCGATTATGAACCATGTTTTGGATCGTGACAAAATGATAGATTGATTTCTAGATTCATTTCACATAAAACTTCGATTAGTTCCTTAAATATACTTAACACAAGACAAAAAACTATTAGTTAGGTCGACATAGACCCCTATCCTTTCTGGGTGAATTTTGGTTTCAAGATTTTTCTTGTTGAGCCATGAATTGTTCTCTCGAACTTTTTTCAACTTCAAAATCTCTAGAGTTATTAATTTTTTTTTTGAATAAGAGTGATTAAATTTTTTAAGGTATATACTTTACATTAAAAAAAGAAAAAAAAATGTGTCGGAATATGCTAATATTATTTTCAAGTAGCACCCATCGTCTAGAAGGATAACGTCCGACATCGTCAATTGTCTTTTCTGTTTCCCCAGGCCAGAATGCATTTCAAGACACTGTCTTCATCCAAACTCACCACTCTCCTTTACGTGCGTTTACAGCTAACCGATCCATCTTTTATTTATTTTTGGACATGAAAATGAACAACTCATAAATTAATACATTTTCATATAGAAGCCTCGTTTATTACAGTATCTCTTTACAAAATTAAACAAGATCATTCAAGAAAAATTAATTTTTTTTAAAATAATTAAGTTTAAGTTATATATATGTATATTAAAAAATTACTGTTGTATAAATAATTCTGTTAGATTTAAATTATTTAAACCTTTAAAACTACTGAATATTAGAGATAATTATCAAATTCAATTTAGGTTTATTGAATTTTTATAATTACTAACCCCTTATTTAGTTAATTCCATTAAAGAATTCATTTCATAAATGAAATGAATTTTAAATAAATTTTTTTGTCAAATGAATTATAAACTCATTTGAACCAAATATATTTTATCAATAATAATAGATTCAAAATGAATTTATTATTAAATAATTTTACAAAATTAAAAATTAAAATTGAAAATAAATTTTATAAATTTTTAATTTAAATAAAATATCACTTAAAATGAATTGAAATTTATAAATAAATTTTATTAAATTTATTTAAATCAAACACATTTTAAATATTAATTAACAATAAATTACAATATATTGAAATTTACAAATGAATTCGTTAAGATAATAATAAGAACAGTGTTTTCTACTCGCTGAGGGGTGAGAGTAGGGAAGCAAAAAGCTACTAGCGTGTATGAAAAATAGAAGATACATCATCTCCATATCATAATAACTATATCTTCATTTCCCAAGGAAAAAAAAAAACAATATCGTCTTATCTTCTTTTGTCCGAAGTATTTCCTTTTCTCCTTACCATAATATACCATTAATTATGAGATCAGCTAAAAAATATTATTTTAATTTAAATAATATTTAGAGTTCTGAATTATAATATCTATAATAATATTGAATCAATTATTGAAAAATTATTTACATTTGTCATTATGTAATTAAATGATAATTTTTATTTAAAAGTATTTTAAAGTATAGAATTTAATTATTACTTTATCGTTTTAAAAGAAGATAGTATTTTTATTGTTTAGTCCATTAAAATTTAAGTCAACGACCTCTATATTAAAAAAAAATAATTACTCAAAATTGCTTTATCAATTTAAAAAAAAAGTATTATTTTTATTGTTTAATCCATTAAAATTTAAGTCAATGACCTCTTTATAAAAGAAAATAATTACTCAAATTTTTTTTGTTATCCTTGTAATCTTAGTTGGTTCAAAATGAATATAATAAATTTCATTATTCAATTAAAAGAATATAAAAATTAGATTGATAAATAATAAATTTTGAATTTTATTTAACAAAATTTTGAATTAGTAACTTGGAATACTAACAAGTAGAGACTTTTATTTTATGTATATCAAATTAAAATAAACTAATATTATTATTGATTAATACAATACATTTTTTAATTATTTTTATTACTTATCAATAGAAATAAAAAAGATGTTTAAAATAATATAATTATAGACTGTAATTAAAAATTTCTATTAATAATAAATATAATTAAAATTTTTAAAATAATATAAAAAATTGAATTGTTTGGCTGCTAAACATATAAAGATATAACTCCGTATATGGATAAATTAAGATCCAATTACAGGAAAATAAATAAATAACAAAACTATTCAACACTTTGCATCCTTTGTTACATATCTAACCGCCAAAGCTATATAAAAACGTGACGAAACCTCTTTTCTTCATTTTATCTCATCATTCATCATCAATAGAAATCTGAATCGAAATCAACAATAAAAAAAACGATGGACAAAGCAATCAACAGGCAAAAAATTCTTCTCGATCACCTCCGTCCTGCTTCTTCTTCTTCACATAGTCTTGAATCATCTCTCTCTGTAAGCCTTCTGATTCTTTTTTTTCATATTTTTTTTTACTGATTCGTTACTCTTTATTGGCTGATATATAACTTTCATTTTCTTGATTTTATGATGCGATTAGTTTTGTTTTTAGGTGGATTTTGATTTTGTTTTGTTGTGATATGCACATGATTGATCGATCTGTGATTTGGAAATGATGGCGTGCTTTGTTTTTACTGTGATTGTGTCTTTGAAATTGACAATTTTAGCTGTTTTTGTCATCTGAAACGTGCACAACGTTCAAATCTACTTGTATTTAGTAAAATTTTTGTGTTTGGAGATAGATTATAGCTGCAATAATTTCAATTATTTGAACAAGACTTTTTGAATTTGAATATTTCAATGTTTCTTGGATATTTTCGAACAGGCATCGGCTTGCTTAGCTGGAGATAGTGCTGCTTATCATAGGACTTCAGTTTATGGAGATGATGTTGTGATTGTAGCGTAAGTTCCTTCTTTTTATTTTATTTTTATTTCGTTAAATAATAAGGTTCCGGAATCTTTATAGCACTACTGAATGGAGTATGTCATTTAGTCGATAATTTTGTTTGTGATATAGCTGAGCAGTTGAGCTTGTTTGTTAAATTATGCAGAGCATATCGAACTCCATTGTGCAAATCCAAACGGGGTGGTTTCAAGGATACTCATGCTGATGATTTACTTGCTCCTGTTTTGAAGGTAGGTTTGTGTGTTCTTGTATTTGAATTCTGATTCGTTTTTAATTGAGATTGAATGGTGGGTTGTATGGCCTTAACTCCTGTTATTGATGTGGCTGCTTGGTACAGGCATTGATTGAGAAAACAAATTTGAACCCAAGTGAAGTTGGGGATATTGTTGTGGGAACAGTGTTGGCACCGGGATCTCAAAGAGCAAGTGAATGCAGGATGGCTGCATTCTATGCGGGTTTTCCTGGTCTATATTTTTTTCCCTGAAGTTTTTAAGATTCTCGATTTATCTTATCATTAATTTATCAATTATATGGTTGGTCTTATGTTCTATTTCAGATACTGTGCCTATTAGGACTGTTAACAGGCAATGTTCCTCTGGGCTTCAGGCAGTTGCTGATGTAGCTGCTGCTATCAAAGCGGGGTTTTATGACATCGGTGAGATGATAATATGATATTACCTTTTTTTGGTGCATTTCCTATTAATGTCTTACTTGGTACTGGTTAACTTTTTAATCTTTTCGCTCTAGGTATTGGAGCTGGTTTGGAATCAATGACACTTAATCCGATGGCTTGGGATGGGAGTGTGAATCCCAAAGTATACTCTCTCATTTTTCTTTTGCTTAACATGATTTGTTGGTGAAATAGTTCCTTGGATGGTAACTTTAACGTTTTGTTTAATATGACAGGTAAAGGTCTTTGAGAAAGCCCAAAATTGCCTTTTGCCTATGGGTGTTACTTCAGAAAATGTTGCACATCGATTTGGAGTGACTAGACAGGAGCAGGATCAGGCTGCAGTACGTGTGATTAGTCTGAATATCTGATATAGTGTATTTTGAACAGAATTTCTCTGTATTGATTGAATTTATGTTACTAGGTTGAATCTCATAGGAAGGCTGCTGCTGCAACTGCTGCTGGCAAATTAAGGGATGAAATCATCCCTGTGGCTACCAAGGTATGGTCTTATTCATTGCTCTCTTAGGAAGAGTTTCCATTTGTTCTCCCACACTCCCTGCATATGTATGTGGAAATTCACAACCAATTTTTTTAATCACTGCTCTGTAAATTTTGTTTTTAAAGATTGTTGACCCAAAATCTGGCTCAGAGAAACCTGTCACAATCTCTGTTGATGATGGGATTCGCCCCAACACATCATTGTCAGACCTAAGCAAACTGAAGCCTGTGTTTAAAAAAGATGGGACTACCACTGCTGGTAAGTTTCAACAGCATATGTTCTTTCCCTTTTGTTATGTCGACAGTTATCTGATTGCCATACATGGTGCAACTTGTGTTCTCTAGGTAATTCTAGCCAAATAAGTGATGGTGCTGGGGCTGTGTTGCTTATGAAGAGAAGTGTTGCAATGCGCAAAGGGCTTCTGATCCTTGGAGTATTCAGGTATGCAACTCCTATAGCTAAATTATTTATAGTAACACTTTTCTATGTTGAGGTACTGTCATTAGAAATTACAAAAGTGACATAATTACGTGCTTAAAATGGTTTCCTATCTCTGAAATATCTAAATAATGAGTCTATTATCTGAAAAGTGGAGAAGCCATTCTCTATTATGTCTATTAATTTTGCCCAAGGGTTGAGTTTTTCCAAATGAAATTTTGTAATGTTTTCTGATATACCTATTTTCTATAGCTTATGATTCAAAGATGATTTTGTTTTACATCTTGCCTCTAAGCATGAAGTTGATAATATCTTCTGGCCATAGCATTGTAAGTATTCAGAATTATCATGCCCTGATGAGAATGGGGACTTGGGCAAAGGATTTTGTTTGCAGCATGACTTGCAGACTCATTTTATTCTATCCACTTTGTCATGCATAAGTTGGTTACTTCAGGAACGTAGTTACACACTTCACATCTCTATTTTACTGGATACATCTGTTTTTGAAAAACATTTTATTTTCTTCTTGTAAGCCTTCTTTTGGTCATGCAGGACTTTTGCTGCTGTTGGTGTGGATCCCGCCATCATGGGCATTGGCCCAGCTGTTGCAATTCCTGCTGCAGTGAAGGCTGCTGGCCTAGAACTTAGTGACATTGATCTTTTTGAGATAAATGAGGTAAAGAGGATAAATGTTTAGGATTGTATATCTAGAAAGAAAGGAAAAAAAAAAATTCACAAATTCTTTCTAATTTTGCATCATAAATTTTCATTGTTCTTTCTGCAGGCATTTGCTTCTCAATTTGTTTATTGCCAAAAGAAGTTGGAGCTAGATCCAGAGAAGATTAATGTCAATGGGGGTGCAATGGCCCTTGGACATCCTCTGGGTACAACAGGTATGTTTTCTTAAATTTAATGTTGATATGAATTTTTTAATTTGAAATGTTTGGTAATGATCATTTGAAACTTCTTGTGGATTTTATTTGGATTTATTTTTGAACAATTTTCATAAATATATTTAATTGCATCAAAGGCCTAGAATGCTTTCTATATGTCGATTTTAAGGGGTCTTCTTTCTGTGATCTGTGGAGGGTGGCATTTGGTGGCTGATTTAATAAGTTAATTTGGGATTTGGTTCTGAATGGAATTTGATAGTGTTTAGAAGAGTTTGAGTAATTCAAAAACCACTGGCTGAGTAAATAGATCCATGGGAGACAACACTATCAATCTTCCCAATCATTGTTTTTTCCTTCCCTTTAGAACATACTTTATGCGTTTGAACTTCCATCACCTTCATTAGAGTGAAACTACATCCTGCCATCGTGGGGTTAGGGTACAGAGTTCTACTTCCAGATTTTATAGTGGCTGGTTGCCATTTTTAACCTATGATGCTGAAGTTGCACAATAGGCAGATTAGAAGTTCACCAAGGCCTTCCCTCTCTGTATTATAATGCATGACAGGACGTGTATATTATCACTTCTAAATTGTTTACCAAACTGAGTTCTAATTTTGAGCATAAATAGGCAGCTTTCATTTATTTTGTTTACCCTATTATGTGACTGGGATTGTTGCCATGCTGTTTCAGGTGCCCGATGTGTCGGTACTCTATTGCATGAGATGAAACGTCGTGGCAGAGACTGTCGTTTTGGGGTGGTGTCAATGTGCATAGGTACTTCTCGGTCCCTTGATGTGTGCATGTCATATTAGGATGTACAGTTTAAATAAACGTAGCTATTGTAACTGAAATGCAGGCACAGGGATGGGAGCGGCAGCTGTTTTTGAAAGGGGAGATGCATGTGATGATCTCTGCAATGCCCGCAAAGTAGAAACCAATAATCTTTTATCAAAGGATGCTATGTAAACGGAGCTGCAATTTGTTGCTTATTGTAGAACTTGACCAATAATACTACGGTGGGAGTTTCAAGTCCTGATAAAGCGATAATAAGGTGCTTTTATATATGATTTTGCAGGGAAAAAAAAAAAAAAAAAGAGAAAACCGCAATGCTAAATTCGATTTTTTTTTCCTTCACTGTTGCTAGTCAATGTCCCGCACGATGTGCACATTATGATTTTATATTTTTTAAATTATTTTATTTTATTATATTATAAAATATTTTAATATATTAAAGTTAATAAATACAATTTAAAAGTAGATATATAAATAATGTAAACATCATAAGTTCAAATAAATAAATAAAATATCGGATTACAAACTTACAATAGAAAAAATACAAATAAAATAAACACCTAAGTTTATAAAAAAAATTTTTTTGTCAAAATTATCTTTAGAAATTGTATTTTTTGTCAAAACACCTAAGTTCCACTAGTGCGTATAAAAAAATTATATATTTTTATAATAAATTAGGTATTTAATATTACTCTGAAATATTACTCTTTAACTATTTTTTTAATTTTTAATTTAATTTAATTTTCACTTCATAAAATATTAAATCAGCATAAACTTTTTATATTTTATGAGCTCTCAAATTTGTAACTATATCTATTTAACTTTTAAAATTTTCATATTTTTTTTATTTTTTTTCACTTCACAACTTGTATAACGTAAGCAATAATTTTTTTTAAATATTTTCATCTTCTCAAATTTTTAATTATATTTATTTTAATATTTTAAATTTTAAATTTTGAGGAATTAACTATTTTTATATTTTTAATCTTTTATCGTTCAATGATTATACTTTTATATTTAATATAATTACTAATTATTTATGATTTTGATACTATAATTATTTATGAATTTTTTTAGTTTATATAATCTTCAAGTTTTTGTAATTTGTAAATATGAATTTATCTAATCACATATATCAGTTAATATATTGAGTACAATATATTTTTTATATATTTTTCTTTTCAATTTGTTTAATTTTTAGTGAGTATTAATTATTTAATTTTTAGTAAATATTAATTATTTATTAATAGTTTCAATAGTAAATTTGAAAATAATCTTAAAAAATAAGCGAAATATAATATATTTTAAAGTTATAATCTTAAATAAAATAATACCTATGTAAAACAAATAAAAATTAAGGATACACAATTTACCATCTAGGACAAATACTACCATGAGGCAATTGTACTCCTAACTATTTTATAATTTTTTATTTTATTTTATTTACACTTCACAAAATATTTATATTTTATGAACTTGTTATCACAATACAAATTGGGAGTCATGACCGATATTAGCAAATGGAAATTCTTTCGAATCCAAAATCTGTAGCAAGTCTAAAAAAATAAAAACACAAACAATTATAATATAAAAATGCACCAAAATTAAAACTTTATTTAATATAAAAGCAAATCTTTATATATCATATATAATAAAAATATTTCGTACAATATTATGATATAAGGTTTTAAACCAAAACAACACACGTCTATCACCACAACACTATTATTGCAGTTTTTAGAGTACAACAAGAGTTCATATATAAAGTTTACATAGTCTAGTCGGGGTTTGTCACGATCCAAAATAGGGGGTATGACCGGCGCTAGGGAACGAGAATTCTTTCGAATCCGAAATCCGTAGCAAGCCTTAAAGAAAATATAAAAGCATGCAATACTAATAAAATAAATAAAATATCTTGCAGCAAAAATTAAAATCTCATAAGTAGTAATGTAACTCATCAGTTGATTTAATAACACAAACTCATCTCATATATATAAAATCTTTTAATACAAATTCTCGGTTCAAACCTTTAAAATTTAAATATCAAACATATATAATACATACTGCTCACTAAAACAACTACTGCAGTGTCTAGAATACAAAATAAAATCAAATAAGCAGTTTACACAATAAAACCGGGGTGGAAGAAATCTGATGTAAAGGTCTGCTACTATCACGACCCAAAACAGGGGCCATGACCGGCGCTAGGGAACGGGAATTCTTTTGAATCCGGAACCCGTAGCAAGCCTAAAAATAAAATAAATCATGCAATAATAACAATAACCATATTATATGCAGCGGAAATAAAAATCATAATATCATAATATTATTCACATCAACTGGATTTAAATCAAAATCTCATCTCATAGATACATAATCTCTTTAATACAAATCCAATTTCAATATAATACATCCCTTTAAAATAAAATACATGAAATCCAATACTTTAATTCACAACTACTGCAGTGTCTAGATAAAATAAAATAAGACTCAAGTAAATGATTTACACAAAGAAGCCGGGGCGGAAGAAATCCGGCGTATCGACCTGCTACTGAGGTTTGAAGAAGTTGACTCTCCTGAAAAATAGTCAACGGAGGGGAGTCAGACCTCACTGAGTGAATTACTATAATATATATACATACACACTAAGTGATAATGCATACAGTCAACAGTATATATGTAATATGTATATATATAGACAATTTCACACAGATGCAGAAAATCATTTTTTTATATATTTTATTGAAAATCCCAGTTTATGAAGGATCACATAGAACCCTAGAATATCGCAACCTCAGAAAATAGTGTTAAACAACACTCTAGCCATACAGGCTCACTTATTCCAAATATATCCACTTAATCCATTTAGACAGTAGACTGATGTCACGACCCAAAACAGGGGCCATGACCGGCGCTAGGGAACGAGAATTCTTTCGAATCCGGAACCCGTAGCAAGCCTAAAGAATAAAATAAATATGCAATAATAACCATAAAAATATAATATGCAGCGGAAAATAAAAATCATAAATATTACAATATCATCCATATCAACTGGATTTAATTCAAAACTCATCACATCGCATATATAATCTCATAAATGTATAATCTTTATACAAATCCAGTTTTACTATAATACATCTCTTTAAAACAAATACTTTATTTCACAACTACTGAAAATCACAACTACTGCAGTGTCTAGATAAAATAAATAAGACTCAAGTAGACAATTTACATAAAGAAGCCGGGGCGGAAGAAATCCGGCGTATCGACCTGCTACTGAGGTCTGAGGAAGTTGACTCTCCTGAAAAATAGTCAACGGAGGGGAGTCAGACCTCACTGAGTGAATTACTATAATATATATACATACACACTAAATGATAATGCATACAATCAACAGTATATATATATCTAATATATATACAGGCAAATACACACAAATGCAGAAAAATCATTTTTATATATTTTACTGAAAAATCCCAATTTATGAAGGATCACATAGAACCCTAGAATATCGCAACCTCAGAAAATAGTGTTAAACAACACTCTCGCCATACAGGCTCACTTATTCCAAATATATCCACTTAATCCATTTGGACAGTAGACTGGCCCCGAGACACTAAGTCAACCGAGCTCCAGTAGTCTGACTGCCAGTGTGATTGGCCCCGAGACACTTGGTCAATCGAGCTCCAGCAATCACACCCCCAAACCACATCTCACATATCAATAATCATAATCAATTCAATATCCACAAATAGTTAGTAATATAGCCTAAATACTATAGGCGTACCGGTACGTACTCGGTCCTAGTGCTGCCCACTAGGTAGCACGTTCTATTGATATCCTTCATTCTTAAATATAAAACATTCATTCACAAAAATAAATGATGCATGGATATAAATGAAATAACAATATAAACCATATATATACCGAAAATATACCAAATGTAAACCAGGTATATTTTGAGTATATATATGTCAAATAAATCCAATCAAATCATGAATTAAACTAAAAATATATTTAAAAACATTTTAAATATATTTTATTAATAAAACATGTATATAATTTATTATATACCAAAAATATACCAAAAATATACTTGAATATAAATCACATTATTTATGCATATTCAGTCAAAATAAAACATGCATTTTCTAAATCATGCATCCTAAGCATATATATATAATATAGTAACTCACCTAATGCGCTCCACGAGACGGGTCCGACGGGCCTGGTCCACTAACCCTCGGTCTCGGCGCAACTAAACAAGAAATAATTAATCGACATCAGAATAACCCTAACAGAAATCCTAGAATTCAATCTAGAGTATTCAACACAGAATCGGAAATTAGGGTTCGACTGGATATCACGTTTTACGAGAATTCTACCAAAAATTCGGCAGAACCTCCCTTGTAAAACGGACATCTCTCTACTCAAAAGAGTAGAGCCGACCCTACAAAAAAAAATACACTTCAAAAATAAACACCACAATCAATCACAACCCCTCGGTCGGACTCCAGACTACAATCTGTCGACCGGGGTCCACAAACACAGAATATATATTCAAATATACCAAAAATATCCTTAAATCATAAAAATACATTTCATACGTAGAAATTACATAATAAATCTTGAAACACTGTAAAAATCGATTAAAACTCATTTTATTAGAAAAACCGTATATTATATATATAATTGAAAATAATTCCCGGAAAATAGTTTTAATTAGTTAAAAATACTAAATATTTTGTAGAAATCATTTTTATACCTTAAATAAATATTAAAACCAATTAAATTACATTTTTAGACAATTTAGGGTAAAATTACCAAAATACCCCTATATATATATATCCCTAAATTACTTCAAAAATTCACCAAAAATCATACAATTATCCAAAATTAATTTTCTCAACATATTTATCAATAATATCAATAATTACACTCAATTAACCAATTAAATTCAATTTAAAACACAATTAACTTAATTTTACAAAATCACATAAACTTCAATAATTAAAAATAAATACTTAGAAATTCATAAAAATTCCAAATAAATTTCTATAATTCATTTCAACACCTAATTCAACCATAAACTCCAATTTCATAATTTAAATAATTAATTTCCGAAAATTAGAAAATAATATTAAAATATTCAAAAATACCCAAAAATCTAAAAAATCTCCAAAAATTCTGTAAAAATTCATACATGAAGATTAAGCTACCAGGAACAACATTTGTGAAGGAAGTTTCCATGAATCATCCAAATCGAAGCTCAAAAAAATTGAAAACCAAAAGAGGTTGAAATCTTCAAATCGAAACCTAAGCAATTCTAGACCATTTTAGCTCAAACCAAAGCTAGAATCACACTCACTGGAGCTCAAGGAGAAGATAGAGACCGGCGGTGTCGAAAACGGTGGCCGGAGGAGGGAGAAACGGCGGTGAGAAAAAAATGGTGGTCGGCGCCCGCGGGAGAGAAAGAAGAAGAAGAAGAAAAAGAAAAAGAAAGAAAAAGGAAAGAGAAAGAAAAAGAAAAAGAAAGAAAAAGGAAAGGAAAAAAAAAGAAAAAAAATAAAATAAATTAAAATAATTAAATATTAATAAATAAACAATAATAAAATAATAAATTTTAATAATTTAATAATAAATAAAATAATCAAATAATAATAAATAAATAATAAAATATTAGGGTAATAATAAACCCTAATTAAATAAATATACACACACAGGCATTATTTAATAATTTAAAAATATGTATGAGTTCATGCAAACCCGTAAATACATTTAAAATAATTAATAATACATTGTTTACGTGGAAATTTCCCCGAAAATGAAAGTCCCGGGAAAATTTTACGTAAAATACTGAAAATAATAGACAGTAATTAAAATAGGTTTAAAATACATATCAACTCGTAAAAATATCACATATATATTCAAAATTATTGACACTGCATATCCTGGTACAGTGTAAAAATATTTTAAAAAAAACACGGGATATTACAGTCTTCCCCCCTTACAAGAATTCGTCCCCGAATTCCAAAAAGAAGATTACAGAATCAGGAAGGAAAGAGATACGGGTAAGAAGCTCGCATCTCAGCTTCAGTCTCCCACGTATGCTCTTCAACTCTGTCGCTACGCCACAAAACCTTGACCATCGGAATCTGCTTCGATCGCAACTATCGAACTTGAAAATCTACGATCGCCACAGGTTCTTCCACAAACGTCAAATCTTCACTCACTTCCACACTGTCAGGTTGCAACACGTGTGAAGGATCTGAGATATACTTCCTCAACATCGAGATATGAAATACTGGATGCACTTGTGACATACTCGGAGGCAAATCCAACCGATATGCAACAGTGCCAATTCTCTCCAGAATCTCAAACGGTCCAATATATCTCGGTGCTAACTTACCCTTCCTGCCAAATCTCATCACACCCTTCATCGGAGATACTTTCAGAAAAACGAAATCTCCAACCTGAAACTCCACTTCTCTGCGCCTAGGATCCGCATAACTCTTCTGTCTGCTAACTGCGGTCTCTAACCTGCGCTTGATCACGGCGACTTTCTCTGCAGCATCTTCAACCATCTCTGGTCCAGTCAAAGCTCTCTCACCAATCTCATCCCAACACAACGGGGATCTACACTTCCTTCCATACAACGCCTCATATGGTGCCATGCCAATACTGCTATGGTAGCTGTTATTATATGCAAACTCAACAAGCGACAAATGATCATCCCAGCTACCTCTCAAATCCAAGACACACATCCTCAACATATCTTCCAGTGTCTGGATCGTCCTCTCAGACTGACCATCTGTCTGAGGATGAAAAGCAGTACTGAAATCCAACCTAGTGCCCATCGCTTCCTGCAACTTCTGCCAAAAACGAGAAGTAAACACTGAACCTCTATCTGACACAATGGACACAGGTACTCCATGAAGGCACACAATATGCTTCACATACAACTTCGCCAATCTAGCAATTGAATATGTAGCTTTCACAGGCAAGAAATGTGCAGACTTCGTCAATCTGTCTACAATCACCCAGATGGAATCGTATCCATCCTTCGAACGAGGTAAACCGACCACAAAATCCATAGCTATCCTTTCCCACTTCCACTCGGGAATAGGAAGAGGCTGAAGCTTCCCAGAAGGCTTATGATGTTCGGCTTTCACTTGCTGACACGTCAAGCACTTAGCAACATAATCGGCAACATCCTTCTTCAATCCATCCCACCAGTATAGATCTCTGATACTGTGGTACATCTTAGTAACACCAGGATGAACGCTGTAAGCTGTAGAATGTGCTTCCTCTAAAATCTCCTCTCTCAAATCATCCACATCAGGAACACACAATCTACCACTGATCCACAACACACCATCATCATCGAGTGTGAAATCAGTGAACTTCCCTGCTCTGACATTCTTTGCAAGCTCTTCCAGAATAGGATCTCGGCTCTGAGCTGCTTTAATCCTATCCCTTAGTACAGATCGTACTTTAAACTGAGCTAACAGTCCACCTGATCTACTGATCTTCATCATCAGACCTTGATCCACCATCAGATGCAATTCCTGGATCAATGGTCTCCTCTCCACACCGATGTGAGCAAGACTACCTGAGGACTTCCTACTCAAGGCATCTGCTACCACATTAGCTTTACCCGGATGGTAAAGAATCTCGCAATCATAGTCCTTCAACAGTTCCAACCATCTTCTCTGCCTCAGATTCAAATCTCTCTGTTGGAAAATGTACTTAAGGCTCTTGTGATCAGTAAATATCTCACAAGTCACCCCGTACAAATAATGTCTCCAAATCTTCAAAGCAAAGATCACTGCAGCCATCTCAAGATCATGTGTAGGATAGTTCTGCTCATGCTTCTTCAACTGCCTCGAAGCATAGGCTATCACCCTTCCATTCTGCATCAACACACAACCAAGACCAATTCTAGAGGCATCACAGTAAACTGTGAACTTATCCACACTATTAGGCAAAGCTAATACTGGCGCTGTGGTCAACTTCTCCTTCAACAACTGAAAACTATTCTCACAAGCTTCTGACCACTCGAATCTAACATTCTTCTGAGTCAAGCGAGTCATAGGGGCTGCTATCCTGGAAAAATCCTGCACAAACCGCCTATAATACCCGGCTAAACCCAGAAAACTCCGAATCTCAGTAACTGAAGTAGGTCTAGGCCACTCAGATACTGCTTCAACCTTCTGTGGATCAACCTGAATACCTTCTTTAGACACTACGTGTCCAAGAAAAGAAACACTCTCCATCCAGAAATCACACTTCGAGAATTTAGCATAAAGCTGATGATCTCTCAGTGTCTGTAGTACAATCCTCAAATGATATACGTGCTCTTCCATACTCCTCGAATATACTAGTATATCATCAATGAAGACTACCACAAACTGATCCACATACGGTCGGAATACTCTGTTCATCAGGTCCATAAAAGCTGCTGGTGCATTAGTCAAACCAAAAGACATCACCAGAAACTCATAATGACCATATCTAGTGCGGAAAGCTGTCTTAGGAATATCAGCTTCACTGATCCGCAGCTGATGATAACCCGACCTCAAGTCAACCTTAGAAAAGAACTGTGCACCCTGGAGCTGATCAAACAAATCATCTATCCTCGGGAGAGGATACTTGTTCTTCACTGTCACCTTGTTCAACTCTCTGTAGTCAATGCACAGTCTCAGGGTACCGTCCTTCTTCTTCACAAACAAGACTGGTGCACCCCAAGGGGAAACACTAGGTCTGATGAAACCCTTATCCAACAACTCTTGCAACTGCTCCTTCAACTCTCTCAACTCTGCAGGAGCCATACGATAGGGTGGCATAGATATAGGAGTAGTACCTGGTACCACATCTATACAGAACTCAATCTCTCTATGAGGTGGTAAACCTGGCAACTCCTTGGGAAAAACATCAGGAAACTCACAAGCAACAGGAACATCTGTGAGTGACAACTTCTCCACTGACGTATCCCTAACCAATGCCAAAAACCCCTGACAACCTTTCCTCAACAACTTCCTAGCTGAAATAACAGAAATAAGATTCTGAGGTGCTGAACTCCTGTCACCAACAAACTTAAATTCTACTTCACTAGGAATTCTGAAAATCACCTCCTTATTCCTGCAATCAACCACGGCATAATGCTGAGACAACCAATCCATTCCCAAAATAACATCAAACTCCATCACATCCAACAAAATCAAATCAACGGGTAATTCTCTATCTCCCACGAGAACTGGACAACCAGAAAGAACAATATCGGCGTCCAAAGAATCACTCAGAGGAGTGGCAACAGACAAAGGAAAAGCCATCCTCGAAGCTTGCCAACAAGATTTAGAAGCAAAAATGGGAGAAACAAATGAATGCGTGGCACCCAGATCAAACAAAACCAAAGCATCCAGGTAACAAACAGAAAGAATACCTGCCACGACTGCATTAGATGCCTGAGCATCCAGTTGAGTCAGATGGAAAACTCTGGCCTGACCTCGACCTCCCTGCTGACTGGTAGAAGCCTGACCAACACCTCTGGCACCTCCTCTAGTACCTCTACCACGACTCTGCTGTGGATCAAACTGAGTAGAACTCTGATGCTGAGCTGGTGGTAACTGAAATGGCATGGGTGCTGCACTAGCAATCGACTGCTGTGGGAATCGCGGAATCTGCTGCTGCTGATATCCGGAATAAGGACACGATCTGGCAAAATGTCCTGTCTGCCCGCATCTGAAACATGTCAACGGTGTTAGATAACACGGTCCCTGATGGACTCTACCACAAGTCTGACAAACGCTGGCCGCTGATCCAGAACTACGACCACTGCTGCTGCTCGAAGCACCTGACCCAAATCTGAATGATCTACGCTGACCTCCATGACCATGTCTACTGCTCCGATGCACTCGCTGCTGCTGTCTCTGACTCTGCTGAGTCGAACCTCGCTGCTGACTACTCGAACCAACATGAAAACTCGAATACGGAGTAGCCTGCAATCCACTCGACTGAACTCCCAACTGGTAATAATCAGGCATCGCTCCCTGCCTAACTAACCTCAGCTCAATCTCCTTAGCTAGCTCAATCACCGACTCGAGAGTAAGACCTGCTGTAGGCATACCAGCAAAAGCTGAACCCAAACCAGTAACATAGGTAGTAACCGCGAAATACTGATCTCGCATCAGATCCTCAGCATATCTACCCAGACGAAGAAACTCTCGGGTATACTCCTCTACAGATCGATCTCCACGAGAAATACTAGTCAAACGGAGACGATAGCTCAAACGAAGAGGCTCTGGACAAAATCTCCTCATGAATCGCTCTCGAAACTGAGCCCATGTCATCGTCATCATATAAGGCTGGATCATCTGAATAAACCAATCCAAGGCTGGTCCCTCGACAGACAACTCAACGATCATGATCCTCTGGTACTCGGTATGAGCAGTCCGAGTCCTAGTCTCAATCGCATGCAGAAAATCTAAAGGATCAGAAGTACCATCAAAAGCAATCCTGCCAACTCTGGCATAGAACAAAGCTGCCTCAGGGTCAGACATACCCTGCTGATAGGCAGGCTGAACAGGCTGAACAACTGGAGGAACAGGAACATCAAACTCAGGCTCAACAGGCTCCTCGTCCTGTAACTCTCTCTGCCTACGGCGACCTGCCGCTCCTCGAGGTCTACCCCTGCCACGACCTCTACGTCTAACTGGCTGCTCAGGAGGTAAAACCTCATCCCGAAAAGACTCATCATCCTCGGCCTCAACGACCGGTGGAGCGACACGTGCTCGCCTCCTCATTCTGAAAAGACAAACGGAAAAATTCAGACAAAACAGACAACGGAGGAATAACGCTGAAAACTACAGCAAGGAATACTCATCAAGACATACTCGAACCTAATACACTGCAGTAGTCCAACAGAAAACACAACTTTAAAACTAGGGCCACAACTCACAAAACTAAGCCCTGACACAGAACTCCACTCTGAAACGAACTTCGCTCTGATACTAACTTTGTCACGACCCAAAACAGGGGCCATGACCGGCGCTAGGGAACGGGAATTCTTTCGAATCCGGAACCCGTAGCAAGCCTAAAGAATAAAATAAATATGCAATAATAACCATAAAAATATAATATGCAGCGGAAAATAAAAATCATAAATATTACAATATCATCCATATAAACTGGATTTAATTCAAAACTCATCACATCGCATATATAATCTCATAAATGTATAATCTTTATACAAATCCAGTTTTACTATAATACATCTCTTTAAAACAAATACTTTATTTCACAACTACTGAAAATCACAACTACTGCAGTGTCTAGATAAAATAAATAAGACTCAAGTAGACAATTTACATAAAGAAGCCGGGGCGGAAGAAATCCGGCGTATCGACCTGCTACTGAGGTCTGAGGAAGTTGACTCTCCTGAAAAATAGTCAACGGAGGGGAGTCAGACTTCACTGAGTGAATTACTATAATATATATACATACACACTAAATGATAATGCATACAATCAACAGTATATATATATCTAATATATATACAGGCAAATACACACAAATGCAGAAAAATCATTTTTATATATTTTACTGAAAAATCCCAATTTATGAAGGATCACATAGAACCCTAGAATATCGCAACCTCAGAAAATAGTGTTAAACAACACTCTAGCCATACAGGCTCACTTATTCCAAATATATCCACTTAATCCATTTGGACAGTAGACTGGCCCCGAGACACTAAGTCAACCGAGCTCCAGCAGTCTGACTGCCAGTGTGATTGGCCCCGAGACACTTGGTCAACCGAGCTCCAGCAATCACACCCCCAAACCACATCTCACATATCAATAATCATAATCAATTCAATATCCACAAATAGTTAGTAATATAGCCTAAATACTATAGGCGTACCGGTACGTACTCGGTCCTAGTGCTGCCCACTAGGTAGCACGTTCTATTGATATCCTTCATTCTTAAATATAAAACATTCATTCACAAAAATAAATGATGCATGGATATAAATGAAATAGCAATATAAACCATATATATACCGAAAATATACCAAACGTAAACCAGGTATATTTTGAGTATATATATGTCAAATAAATCCAATCAAATCATGAATTAAACTAAAAATATATTTAAAAACATTTTAAATATATTTTATTAATAAAACATGTATATAATTTATTATATACCAAAAATATACCAAAAATATACTTGAATATAAATCACATTATTTATGCATATTCAGTCAAAATAAAACATGCATTTTCTAAATCATGCATCCTAAGCATATATATATAATATAGTAACTCACCTAATGCGCTCCACGAGACGGGTCCGACGGGCCTGGTCCACTAACCCTCGGTCTCGGCGCAACTAAACAAGAAATAATTAATCGACATCAGAATAACCCTAACAGAAATCCTAGAATTCAATCTAGAGTATTCAACACAGAGTCGGAAATTAGGGTTCGACTGGATATCACGTTTTACGAGAATTCTACCAAAAATTCGGCAGAACCTCCCTTGTAAAACGGACATCTCTCTACTCAAAAGAGTAGAGCCGACCCTGCAAAGAAAATACACTTCAAAAATAAACACCACAATCAATCACAACCCCTCGGTCGGACTCCAGACTACAATCTGTCGACCGGGGGTCCACAAACACAGAATATATATTCAAATATACCAAAAATATCCTTAAATCATAAAAATACATTTCATACGTAGAAATTACATAATAAATCTTGAAACACTGTAAAAATCGATTAAAACTCATTTTATTAGAAAAACCGTATATTATATATATAATTGAAAATAATTCCCGGAAAATAGTTTTAATTAGTTAAAAATACTAAATATTTTGTAGAAATCATTTTTATACCTTAAATAAATATTAAAACCAATTAAATTACATTTTTAGACAATTTAGGGTAAAATTACCAAAATACCCCTATATATATATATATACCTAAATTACTTCAAAAATTCACCAAAAATCATACAATTATCCAAAATTAATTTTCTCAACATATTTATCAATAATATCAATAATTACACTCAATTAACCAATTAAATTCAATTTAAAACACAATTAACTTAATTTTACAAAATCACATAAACTTCAATAATTAAAAATAAATACTTAGAAATTCATAAAAATTCCAAATAAATTTCTATAATTCATTTCAACACCTAATTCAACCATAAACTCCAATTTCATAATTTAAATAATTAATTTCCGAAAATTAGAAAATAATATTAAAATATTCAAAAATACCCAAAAATCCAAACAATCTCCAAAAATTCTGTAAAAATTCATACATGAAGATTAAGCTACCAGGAACAACATTTGTGAAGGAAGTTTCCATGAATCATCCAAATCGAAGCTCAAAAAAATCGAAAACCAAAAGAGGTCGAAATCTTCAAATCGAAACCTAAGCAATTCTAGACCATTTTAGCTCAAACCAAAGCTAGAATCACACTCACCGGAGCTCAAGGAGAAGATAGAGACCGGCGGTGTCGAAAACGGTGGCCGGAGGAGGGAGAAACGGCGGTGAGAAAAAAATGGTGGTCGGCGCCCGCGGGAGAGAAAGAAGAAGAAGAAGAAAAAGAAAAAGAAAGAAAAAGGAAAGAGAAAGAAAAAGAAAAAGAAAGAAAAAGGAAAGGAAAAAAAAGAAAAAAAATAAAATAATTAAATATTAATAAATAAACAATAATAAAATAATAAATTTTAATAATTTAATAATAAATAAAATAATCAAATAATAATAAATAAATAATAAAATATTAGGGTAATAATAAACCCTAATTAAATAAATATACACACACAGGCTTTATTTAATAATTTAAAAATATGTATGAGTTCATGCAAACCCGTAAATACATTTAAAATAATTAATAATACATTGTTTACGTGGAAATTTCCCCGAAAATGAAAGTCCCGGGAAAATTTTACGTAAAATACTGAAAATAATAGACAGTAATTAAAATAGGTTTAAAATACATATCAACTCGTAAAAATATCACATATATATTCAAAATTATTGACACTGCATATCCCAGTACAGTGTAAAAATATTTTAAAAAAAACACGGGATATTACAACTGACCCCGAGACACTAAGTCAACCGAGCTCCAGCAGTCTAACTGCCAGTGTGATTGGCCCCGAGACACTTGGTCAACCGAGCTCCAGCAATCACACCTCCAAACCACATCTCACATATCAATTAATCATATCAAATCAATATCCACAAATAGTTAGTAATATAGCCTAAATACTATAGGCGTACCGGTACGTACTCGGTCCTAGTGCTGCCCACTAGGTAGCACGTTCTATCGATATCCTTCATCATTAAATATAAAACATTCATTCACAAAAATAAATGATGCATGAATGTAAATGAAATAACAATATAATCCATATATATACCAGAAATATACCAAAAGTAAACCAGGTATATTCCGAGTATATATATGTCAAATAAATCCAGTCAAATCATAAATTAAACTAAAAATATATTTAAAAATATTTTAAATATATTTTATTAACAAAGCATGTATATAATTTATTATATACCAAAAATAAATAAAAAATATACTTAATATAAACTTAGGAAATAATCAAATTATTTATGTATATTTAATCAACATAAAACATGCATTTCTAAATCATGCATCTTAAGCATATATATATAGTATAGTAACTCACCTAATGCGCTCCACGAGATAGGTCCGACGGGCCTGGTCCACTAGCCCTCGGTCTCGGCGCAACTAAACAAGCAATAAATAACCGACATTAGAATAAACCCTAACAGAAATCCTAGAATTCGATCTAGAGTATTAAAATACGGAAACAGAATTTAGGGTTCGACTGGACATCACGTTTTACGAGAATTCTATCGAAAATTCGGTAGAACCTCCCCTGTAAAACGGACATCTCTCTACTCAAAAGAGTAGAGCCGACCCTGCAAGGAAACACACTTCGAAAAATAAGCTCAACACAATCCACAACCCCTCGGTCGGACTCCAGACTACAATCTACCGACCGGGGTCCACAAACACAGAACAATTCCAGATATACCAAAAATATCCTTACAACATAGAAATACATCTCATAGGTAGAAATTACATAATTAACCTTAAAACACTGTAAAAAATCGATAAAAACTCATTTTATTAGTAAAACCGTATATTATATATATAATTGAAAATAATTCCCGAAAAATAGTTTTAATTAGTTAAAAATACCAAATAATTTGTAGAAATCATTTTTATACCTTAAATAACTAATAAAACCAATTAAATTACATTTTTAGACAATTTAGGGTAAAATTACCAAAATACCCCTATATATATAAATATACTTAAATTACTTCAAAAATTCACCAAAAATTATAAAATTATCCAAAATTAATTTTCTCAACATATTTATCAATAATATCAATAATTAAATTCAATTAACCAATTAAATTCAAATAAAACACATTTAACCCTAATTTCTCAAAATCACATAAACTTCAATAATTCAAAATAAATACTTAGAAATTCATAAAAATTCCAAATAAATTCCTATAATTCATTTCAACACCTAATTTAACCATAAACTCCAATTTCATAATTTAAATAATTAATTCCGAAAATTAGAAAATAATATTAAAATATTCAAAAATACCCAAAAATCCAAACAATCTCCAAAAATTCTACAAAAATTCATACATGTAGATTGAGCTACTAGGAACAACATTTGTGAAGGGAGTTTTCATGAATCATCCAATTCGATGCTCAAAAAAATCAAAAACCCTATGTGATCGAAATTGAAAATTCGAAACCTAAGCAAATCTAAACAATTTTAGCTCAAACCAAAGCTAGAATCACACTCACCGGACCTCAAGGAGAAGAAAGAGACCGGCGGTGTCGAAAACGGTGGCCGGAGGAGGGAGGAAACGGCGATGGATCAACTTTCGGCCAAAAAATGGAAAATGGAGCCGCCGGCGCCGGGGAAGGGAGCTGCTGGCGGCGGGGGACGGCTGGGAACGGGCGGTGGCAAGCCGGGAGGCACACCGACTGTAGGTGGCCGGAGTTGCAGCGGGAGGGAAGGAAGAATGGTGGTGGTCGGGCGCGGGAGAAGGAAGAAGGAGAAGAAGAAAAAGAAAAAGAAAGAAAAGAAAAGAAAGAAAAAGAAAAGAAAAAGAAAAAGAAAAGAAAAAAAGAAAAAAAAAAGAAAAAATAAATAAAATAATTAAATATTAATAAATAAAATTTTAATAATTTAATAAATAAAATAATTAAATAACAATAAATGAATAAACAAATAATAAAATATTAGGATAATATATTTAACCCTAATTAAATAAATATATACACACACAGCTTCATTTAATAATTTAAAAATATGCATGAGTTCATGCAAGTCCGAAAATACATTTAAAATAATTAATAATAAATTATTTACGTGAAAATTTCCCCGAAAATACAAGTCCCGAGAAAATTTTACGTAAAATACTGTAAATAATACACAGTAATAAAAATAGGTTTTAAATACATATTAACTCGTAAAAATATCATATAATATACAGAAATTATTGACACTGCATATCCCGGTACAGTGTAAAAATATTTAAAAACACGGGATATTACAGTCTTCCCCCTTACAAGAATTCATCCCCGAATTTCAGAAAACAAGATCAAGAAGGAAAGAGATATGGGTAAGAAGCTCGCATCTCAGCTTCAGTCTCCCACGTATGCTCTTCAACTTTGTCGCTACGCCACAGAACCTTGACCATCGGAATCTGTTTCGATCGCAACTGTCGAACTTGATAATCAACGATCGCCACAGGTTATTCCACAAACGTCAAATCTTCACTCACTTCCACACTGTCAGGTTTGCAACACGTGTGAGAAGGGTCTGAGATATACTTCCTCAACATCGAGATATGAAATACTGGATGCACTTGTGACATACTCGGAGGCAAATCCAACCGATATGCAACAGTGCCAACTCTCTCCAGATCTCAAACGGTCCAATGTATCTCGGTGCTAACTTACCCTTCCTGCCAAATCTCATCACACCCTTCATCGGAAGATACCTTCAAAAAAATAAAATCTCCAACCTGAAACTCCACATCTCTGCGCCTAGGGTCCGCATAACTCTTTTGTCTGCTAACTGCGGTCTCTAATCTTCGCTTAATCCCGACGACTTTCTCTGCAGCATCCTGAACCATCTCTGGTCCAGTCAAAACTCTTCTCACCAATCTCATCCAACTCAGAGGGGATTTACACTTCCTTCTATACAACGCCTCATACGGTGCCATACCAATACTGCTATGGTAGCTGTTATTATATGCAAACTCAACAAGCGACAAATGATCATCCCAGCTACCTCCCAAATCCAGGACACACATCCTAACATATCTTCCAGTGTCCTGGATCGTCCTCTCAGACTGACCATCTGTCTGAGGATGAAAAGCAGTACTAAAATCCAACCTAGTGCCTATCGCTTCCTGCAACTTCTGCCAAAAAACGAGAAGTAAACACCGAACCTCTATCTGACACAATGGACACAGGTACTCCATGAAGGCACACAATATGCTTCACGTATAACTTCACCAATCTAGCAACTGAATATGTGGCTTTCACAGGCAAGAAATGTGCAGACTTCGTCAACCTGTCTACGATCACCCAGATGGAATCGTACCATCCTTCGAACGAGGGTAAACCGACCACAAAATCCATAGCTATCCTTTCCCACTTCCACTCGGGAATAGGAAGAGGCTGAAGCTTCCCAGAAGGCTTCTGATGTTTGACTTTCACTTGCTGACACGTCAAACACTTAGCAACATAATCAGTGACATCCTTCTTCAATCCATCCCACCAGTATAGATCTCTGATACTGTGGTACATCTTAGTAACACCCGGATGAACGCTGTAGGCTGTAGAATATGCTTCCTCTAAAATCTCCTCTCTCAAGTCATCCACATCAGGAACACACAATCTACCACTGATCCACAACACACCATCATCATTGAGTGTGAAATCAATGAACTTCCCTACTCTGACATTCTCTGCAAGGCTCTTCCAGAATAGGATCTTGGCTCTGAGCTGCTTTAATCCTATCCCTTAGTACAGATCGCACTTTAAACTGAGCTAACAATCCACCTGATCTACTAATCTTCATCATCAGACCTTGATCCACCAACAACTGCAATTCCTGGATCAATGGTCTTCTCTCAACACTGATGTGAGCAAGACTACCTGAGGACTTCCTACTTAAGGCATCTGCTACAACATTAGCTTTACCCGGATGGTAAAGAATCTCGCAATCATAATCCTTCAACAATTCCAACCATCTCCTCTGCCTCAAATTCAAATCTCGCTGCTGGAAAATGTACTTAAGGCTCTTGTGATCAGTAAATATCTCACAAGTCACCCCGTACAAATAATGTCTCCAAATCTTCAAATCAAAGATCACTGCAGCCATCTCAAGATCATGTGTAGGATAGTTCTGCTCATGCTTCTTCAACTGCCTCGAAGCATAGGCTATCACCCTTCCATTCTGCATCAACACACAACCAAGACCAATTCTAGAGGCATCACAGTAAACTGTGAACTTAATCCACACTATTAGGCAAAGCCAATACTGGCGCTGTGGTCAACTTCTCCTTCAACAACTGAAAACTGTTCTCACAAGCTTCTGACCACTCGAATCTAACATTCTTCTGAGTCAAGCGAGTCATAGGGGCTGCTATCCTGGAAAAATCCTGCATAAATTGCCTATAATACCCGGCTAAACCCAAAAAACTTTGAATCTCAGTGTCAGAAGTAGGTCTAGGCCACTCAGATACTGCCTCAATCTTCTGTGGATCAACCTGAATACCTTCTTTAGGACACTAAGCGTGTCCAAGAAAAGAAACACTCTCCATCCAAAAATCACACTTCGAGAATTTAGCATAAAGCTGATGATCCTCTCAGTGTCTGTAGTACAATCCTCAAATGATATACGTGCTCTTCCATACTCCTTGAATATACTAGTATATCATCAATGAAGACTACCACAAACTGATCCATATACGGTCTGAATACTCTGTTCATCAGGTCCATAAAAGCTGCTGGTGCATTAGTCAAACCAAAAGACATCACCAGAAACTCATAATGGCCATATCTAGTGCGGAACGCTGTCTTAGGAATATCAGATTCACTAATCCGCAACTGATGATAACCCGACCTCAAGTCAACCTTAGAAAAGAACTGTGCACCCTGTAGCTGGTCAAACAAATCATCTATCCTCGGGAGAGGATACTTGTTCTTCACTGTTACCTTATTCAACTCTCTGTAGTCAATGCACAGTCTCAGGGTATCATCCTTCTTCTTCACAAACAGGACTGTGTGCACCCCAAGGAGAAACACTGGGTTTGATAAAACCTTTATCCAACAACTCTTGCAACTGCTCCTTCAACTCTCTCAACTCTGCAGGAGCCATTCGATAGGGTGGCATAGATATAGGGAGTAGTACCTGGAACCACATCTATACAGAACTCAATCTCTCTATGAGGTGGTAAACCTGGTAACTCCTCGGGAAAAAACATCAGGAAACTCACAAGCAACATGAACATCTGTGAGTGACAACTTCTCCACTGACGTATCCCCTGACCAATGCCAAAAACCCCTGACAACCTTTCTTCAACAACTCCTAGCCTGTAATAGCAGAATAAGATTCTGAGGTGCTGAACTCCTATCACCAACAAACTTAAATTCTACTTCACAGGAATTTGAAAGTCACCTCCTTATTCCTGTAATCTACCACGGCAAAGTGCTGAGATAACCAATCCATTCCCAAAATAACATCAAACTCCATCACATCCAACAAAATCAAATCAGCGGGTAATTCTCTATCTCCCACGAGAATTGGACAACCAGAAAGAAACAATATCGGCGTCCAAAGAATCACTCAGAGGAGTGGCAACAGACAAAGGAAAAGCCATCCTGGAAGCTTGCCAACAAGATTTAGAAGCAAAAACAGGAGAAACAAATGAATGCGTGGCACCCGGATCTAACAAAACCTAAGCATCCAGGTAACAAATAGAAACAATACCTGCCACGACTGCATTAGATGCCTGAGCATCCTGCTGAGTAAGATGAAAGACTCTGGCATGACCTCGACCTCCCTGCTGACTGGTAGAGGCCTGGCCAACACCTCTGGCACCTCCTCTAGTACCTCTACCACAACTCTGCTGTGGAATAAACTGAGTGGAACTCTGATGCCTGAGTTGGTGGTAACTGAAATGGCACAGGTGCTACACTAGCAATCGACTGCTGTGGGAATCGCAGGAATCTACCGCTGCTGATACTCGGAAATAAGGACACGATCTGGCAAAATGTCCTGTCTGCCCGCATCTGAAGCATGTCAGTGGTGTCAGATAACACGGTCCCTGATGGACTCTACCACAAGTCTGACAAACACTGGTCGCTGATCCAGAACTACGACCACTGCTGCTGCTTGAAGCACCTGACCCAAATCTGAATGATCTACGCTGACCTCCACGGCCATGTCTACTGCTCCGATGCACTCATTGCTGCTGTCTCTGACTCTGCTGAGTCGAACCTCACTGCTGACTACTCGATCCAACATGAAAACTCGAATACGGAGTAGCCTGTAATCCACTCGACTGAACTCCTAGCTGGTATAATCAGGCATCGCTCCCTGCCTAATTATCCTCAGCTCAATCTCCTTAGCTAGCTCAATCACAGACTCCAGAGTAAGGCCTGCTGTAGGCATACCAGCAAAAGTTGAACCCAAACCAGTAACATATGTAGTGACCACGAAATACTGATCTCAGCATCAGATCCTCAGCATATCTACCCAGACGAAGAAAACTCTCGGGTATACTCCTCTACAGATTGATCTCCACGAGAAATACTGGTCAATCGAAGATGATAGCTCAAACGAGAGGCTCTGGACAGAATCTCCTCATGAACCGCTCTCGAAACTGAGCCCATGTCATCGTCATCATATAAGGCTGGATCATCTGAATGAACCAATCTAAAGCTGGTCCCTCGATAGACAACTCGACGATCATGATCCGCTGGTACTCGGTATGAGCCAGTACGAGTCCTAGTCTCAATCGCATGCAGAAAATCTAAAGGATCAGAAAGTACCATCAAACGTAATCCTGCCAACTCGGGCATAGAACAAAGCTGCCTCAGGGTCAGACATACCCTGCTGATAGGGCAGGCTGAACAGGCTGAACAACTGGAGGAACAGGAACATCAAACTCAGGCTCAACAGGCTCCTCGTCCTGTAACTCTCTCTGCCTACGGCGACCTGCCGCTCCTCGAGGTCTACCTCTGCCATAACCTCTACGTCTAACTGGCTGCTCAGGAGGTAAAACCTCATCCTGAAAAGACTCATCATCCTCGGCCTCAACGACCGGTGGAGCGACACCGCGCTCGCCTCCTCATTCTGAAAGACAACGAAAAGATTCAGACAAAACAGACAATGGATGAATAACGCTGAAAACTACAACAAGGAGAATACTTATCAAGACATACTCACAGTAGTCCAACAGAAAACACAACTTTAAAACTAAGGCCACAACTCATATAACTAAGCCCTGACACAGAACTCTGCTCCGATACCAACTTGTCATGACCCCAAAACAGGGGCCATGACCGGCGCTAGGGAACGGGAATTCTTTCGAATCCGGAACCCGTAGCAAGCCTAAAAATAAAATAAATCATGCAATAATAACAATAACCATATTATATGCAGCGGAAATAAGAATCATAATATCATAATATTATTCACATCAACTGGATTTAATCAAAATCTCATCTCATAGATACATAATCTCTTTAATACAAATCCAGTTTCAATATAATACATCCCTTTAAAATAAAATACATGAAATCCAATACTTTAATTCACAACTATTGCAGTGTCTAGATAAAAAATAATTAAGACTCAAGTAAATGATTTACACAAAGAAGCCGGGGTGGAAGAAATCTGGCGTATTGACCTGCTACTGAGGTCTGAAGAAGTTGACTCTCCTGAAAAATAGTCAACGGAGGGGAGTCAAACCTCACTGAGTGAATTACTATAATATATATACATACACACTAAGTGATAATGCATACAGTCAACAGTATATATGTAATATGTATATATACAGGCAATTTCACACAGATGCAGAAAATCATTTTTTTATATATTTTATTGAAAATCCCAGTTTATGAAGGATCAACATAGAACCCCTAGAATATCGCAACCTCAGAAAATAGTGTTAAAACAACACTCTAGCCATACAGGCTCACTTATTCCAAATATATCCACTTAATCCATTTAGACAGTAGACTGGCCCCGAGACACTAAGTCAACCGAGCTCCAGCAGTCTAACTGCCAGTGTGATTGGTCCAGAGACACTTGGTCAACCGAGCTCCCAGCAATCACACCTCCAAACTACATCTCACATATCAATTAATCATATCAAATCAATATCCACAAATAGTTAGTAATATAGCCTAAATACAATAGGCGTACCGGTACGTACTCGGTCCTAGTGCTGCCCACTAGGTAGCACGTTCTATCGATATCCTTCATCATTAAATATAAAACATTCATTCACAAAATAAATGATGCATGAATGTAAATGAAATAACAATATAATCCATATATATACCAAAAATATACCAAAAGTAAACCAGGTATATTCCGAGTATATATACGTCAAATAAATCCAATCAAATCATAAATTAAACTAAAAATATATTTAAAAACATTTTTAAATATAATTTTATTAACAAAGCATGTATATAATTTATTATATACCAAAAATAAATCAAAAATATACTTAATGTAAACTTAGGAAATAAATCAAATTATTTATGCATATTTAATCAACATAAAACATGCATTTCTAAATCATGCATCCTAAGCATATATATATAGTATAGTAACTCACCTAATGCGCTCCACGAGACAGGTCCGACGGGTCTGGTCCACTAGCCCTCGGTCTCGGCGCAACTAAACAAGCAATAAATAACCGACATTAGAATAAACCCTAACAGAAATCCTAGAATTCGATCTAGAGTATTTAAAATACGGAAACAGAATTTAGGGTTCAACTGGACATCACATTTTACGAGAATTCTATCAAAAATTCGACAGAACCTCCCCTGTAAAACGGACATCTCTCTACTCAAAAGAGTAGAGCCGACCCTGCAAGGGAAACACACTTCGAAAAATAAGCTCAACACAATCCACAACCCCTCGGTCGGACTCCAGACTACAATCTACCGACCGGGGGTCCACAAACACAGAACAATTCCAGATATACAAAAATATCCTTACAACATAGAAATACATCTCATAGGTAGAAATTACATAATTAACCTTAAACACTGTAAAAAATCGATAAAAAACTCATTTTATTAGTAAAACCGTATATATATATATAATTGAAAATAATTCCCGAAAAATAGTTTTAATTAGTTAAAAATACCAAATAATTTGTAGAAATCATTTTTATACCTTAAATAACTAATAAAACCAATTAAATTACATTTTAGACAATTAGGGTAAAATTACCAAAATACCCCTATATATAAATATACTTAAATTACTTCAAAAATTCACCAAAATTATACAATTATCCAAAATTAATTTTCTCAACATATTTATCAATAATATCAATAATTAAACTCAATTAACCAATTAAATTCAAATAAAACACATTTAACCCTAATTTCTCAAAATCACATAAACTTCAATAATTCAAAATAAATACTTAGAAATTCATAAAAATTCCAAATAAATTCCTATAATTCATTTCAACACCTAATTTAACCATAAACTCCAATTTCATAATTTAAATAATTAATTTCCGAAAATTAGAAAATAATATTAAAATATTCAAAAATACCCAAAAATCCAAACAATCTCCAAAAATTCTAAAAAAATTCATACATGTATATTGAGCTACTAGGAACAATATTTGTGAAGGGATTTTTCATGAATCATCCAAATCGAAGCTCAAAAAAATCAAAAACCCTAATGTGATCGAAATTGAAAATTCGAAACCTAAGCAAATCTAAACCATTTTAGCTCAAACCAAGCTAGAATCACACTCACCGGACCTCAAGGAGAAGAAAGAGACTGGCGGTTGTCAAAAACGGTGGCCGGAGGAGGAAGAAACGGCTATGGATCAACTTTTGGCCAAAAAATGGAAAATGGAGCTGCCGGGCACCGGGGAAGGGAGCTGCTGGCGGCGGGGGACGGCTGGGAACGGCGGGTGGCAAGCCGGGAGGCACACCGACGGTAGGTGCCCGGAGTGGCAGTGGGAGGGAAGGAAGAATGGGTGGTGGTCGGGCGCGGGAGAAGGAAGAAGGAGAAGAAGAAAAAGAAAAAGAAAGGAAAGAAAAGAAAGAAAAAGAAAAGAAAAAGAAGAAGAAAAGAAAAAAAGAAAAAGAAAAAAAGAAAAAATAAAATAAAATAATTAAATATTAATAAAATAAAATTTTAATAATTTTAATAATAAATAAAATAATTAAATAACAATAAATGAATAAACAAATAATAAAATATTAGGGTAATATATTAAACTCTAATTAATAAATATATACACACACAGGCTTCATTTAATAATTTAAAATACGCATGAGTTCATGCAAGTCCGAAAATACATTTAAAATAATTAATAATAAATTATTTACGTGAAAATTTCCCCGAAAATACAAGTCCCGGGAAAATTTTACGTATAAACACTGGAATAATGCACAGTAATAAAAATAGGTTTTAAATACATATTAACTCGTAAAAATATCATATAATATATAGAAATTATTAACACTGCATATCCCCGGTACAGTGTAAAAATATTTTAAAAACACGGGATATTACAGCTACTGAGGTCTGAGGATAAAGACTCTCTTGAAAAATAAATCAACGGAGGGAAGTCAGACCTCATTGAGTGAATTGTTATAATATATATACATGCATAACTATATGTCAAATGCAAGCACTCAATAGTATATATAATTAATATATATACAAACAAATACACATAGATGTAGCAAAAATCATTATATATATGTAATACTGAAAAATATCCATTATGAAGGATCAAATAAAACCCTAAATGATCGTAACCTCAAATAGTGTTAGACAACACTCTAGCCATACATGCTCACTTATTCCAAATAAATTCATTTGTTCCAGTGGACAGTAGACTGGCCTGAGACATTAAGTCAACCGAGCTCCAGCAGTCTGACTATCAGTGTGATTTGCCTCGAGACACTTGGTCAACCGAGCTCCAGCAATCACACTATTAAATCACATCACACATCAATCCAATCAATATCCACAATAGGTTAGTAATTTAACCTAAATTCTATCGTTGTACCCGTACGTACTCGATCATAGTGCTGCCCACTAATGTCACGACCCAAACTAGGAGTCATGACCGGCGCTAGGGAACGGGAATTCTTTCGAATTCGGAATCCACAGCAAGCCTAAGAAAATAAAATCATACAATAAATAAATAAAAAGTACGATATAATTAAAATTTTTCAAATCAATATATAAAATAAATACTCTAAATCCTTTCATCAATGAATACATATTCGTACAGTTTCAAATACAATTTTTCAGAGTATACAATATCAAAACAATATAATACTCTTCCGATACAATAACACTACTACTGCAGTTTCTAGAATACAATAAGAATTCAAAATATACGTTTGCATAAAATGGCCGGGACTGAAGAACACCAGTGAGGAACTCTACAACTAAGGTCTGACGATATGGGATCTCCTGAAAAAAAAAAATTGAGGGGGGTCAGACCTCACTGAGTGAATTATTATACTATATATACATGCAAACTAAACCATAACAATTAGACATTCTTATAGATATATGTATATACACACATTTCACACGAATGTTAAACTCTGCCTTTACAAATATACTAAATGTAGAAAACATTTGTTTTAATTCATGAAGGATCCATAAAACCCTAATTAATAGCAACCTCAAACAATCCCATCATCACTCTAGCCATACAGGCTCAATTGATTCTAAATAGAATACTTATTCCAATCTGGACAGCAGATTGGCCCCGAGACACTAAGTCGACCGAGCTCCAGCAGTCTGACTATCAGTGTGATTGGCCCCGAGACACTTGGTCAACCGAGAGCTCCAGCAATCACATTATCTATCACCTCACATCTTAATCAACCCAATAGATAATTCAATCCACTTATGGACAGTAGACTGGCCCCGAGACACTAAGTCAACTGAGCTCCATAATCTGACTGTTAGTGTGATTGGCCTCCACAATCACACTATCTAACATACCATTAATCTTAGTCAAATCCATCAAATCAATTATAATCACCATAATTATTTCTCACTCAACCTTATCTTATCGTACCGGTACGTACACGGTCTTAGTGCTGCCCACTAGGAAGCACGTTCTATTGATGTGGAACGATATTCATAATAATAAAATCAACCATATATATATACCAAAAATATACCTAAAATACACCCAGTATATTTTTGGGTATATATTTATATATGTCAAATAAAATATGAAATAAACTAAAGATAACTCATTAATATGGGTAAAAAAAAAACAATTAAATGAGTAACAATAATATAATATGCATTTTCTTAAAAAATATACTTAAATATACAAAAGATATACCCTAAGTACACAAATCATTTAATAAAAACATTTATATATAAATATTCATTTAAATATGTGTTTAGGTTTAACATATATTCACAAATATACTAAAAATAAACCTAATTATCTAGCATGCATATATAAAAAATAAACCCTAAATATACCACTAATGTGTTAGGTTTAATTTAATAATAAAACATGTATTTATTTGAAATAATTCAAAATATACTAAAAATAAACTTAAAAATAATTTAAGTGTAGGTTTATAATATAGCATGCAATTATTTAAGAATAAACCTAAATTATACTAGTCATTTAATAAAATAATTATGGTTCGATGCACATTTAAATCATGTATAAATATTAAATTATAACAAACATAAACCTAAATATTAATAATATACATATATCAAAAATAAACTCTAAATATACCAGTGATATATTAAATGTATATAAAAAATATACAAACATTTATATATCAAGATATACTAAAAATAAACCAAAAATATACCAAATCATATTATAATTAAATTACTGTTTAAACATATAATGAAAATAAAAATCCTAAGTCATGCATCCTATATGCAATGCATAGATATACAGTATAATAACTCACATGTTAGCGCTCCATGAGACAAACTCGGTGGGCCTGATCCGTTAGGCCTCGGTCTCGGCGCAGATAGACAAACAAATGACAACATGAAATCAAAATAAATTTAACGAAAATTCTAAGACTCGATCTAGAATTTTAGACACAAAATTAGAATAGGGATTTGACATGACATCACGTTTTACGAGAATTCTACCGAAAATCCGACAGAACCTACCCTATAAAATGGACATCTCTCTACTCAAAGAGTAGAGCTGGTCCTGCAAAGAAAACACACTTCGGAATAACACCAAATTCACAACCACAATCCCTCGATCGGACTCCAAACTACAAATTCACCGATCGAGGTCACAATTTACATAATAATTATAAAATACCGAAAAATGCCCTTTATATATAAAAATATATTTTATAAATCCAAATTACGTAATTAACCTTAAAACACGTTAAAAAACTGATAAAAACTCATTTATTTAGAAAAATTGTATATTGTATATATAATTTGAAAGTAATTTACGAAAATAGTTATTAATTAGTTAAAAATACTAAATAATTTTTATAATCATTTTTATACCCTAAATAACTATTAAAACCAATTTATTTACATTTTTAGCCAATTTAGTGTATAAATTACCAAAAATGCCCATATATATATAAATTTACTAAAATAAATCCAAAAATTCACCAAAAATAATATATATTACTCAAAAATTTATCTTCTCACATATATTTCCATAATATCAATAAATATACTCAATTAAACCAATTTATTTCAATTAAACACATAATTAACCCTATTTTCAAAATTACATAAACTTAATAAATTCCAAATAAATATATAAAAGTTCACAAAAATTACAAATAAATTTCTATAATTCATTTAAACTCCTATAATCACCATAAAACACAATTTCATAATTTAATTAATTAATTTTTGAAAATTAGAAAATATTAATAAAATAATAAAAAATTCTAAAAAAAATTACAGCATGTAGATTAAGCTTTCAGGAACAAAGTTTGTGAAGAAAATTTTCTATGAATCAATCAAATTGAAGGTAAAAAAAATTTGAAACCCAAAATGGCTGAAATGAAGAAATTGAAACCTAAGCAATTCTAGACCAAATCAAGTGAAACAAAGCTTGGAATCACACTCACCAGAGCTCAAGGAGAAGATAGAGACTGACGGTGTCAAAAACGGTGGCCGAGAAATGCTTAATCGGAGTTGAGATGAAATTTGGGCCTCTACTTGATTTTTCCGGCCAAAACAACACCCGAAAAAGGGAGCTTTAGGTGGTAGAAATGGCTGGAGGTGGAGGAGAAGGCTGAGGGACATAGTGACAGCAAAAGAAAACTAGCTGGAAATGGCCCAAAATGGAAGAAAACGTGTTGGGAAGAAGAAGATGCAGAAAATGACAAAACTGTAATTTCTGCAAACTTTTGTTTGTTTTTATTAAAATTGTGTATATATGTACATATATATGTCCACCTTATATAATAATATTATATATATTCCCCACACACAATTAATACTCACCACACAAATATTTTAATATATTTAATAATTTATACACTTAAAATTAATTAATTAATATAAAAAAATTAAATAATAAAATTTAGGGAAATTAATTAAGCTCTAATTAATTAAATAAAATACACATATATACATTTTATTTATCACTTAAAATTATCACGACCCAAAACATGGGCCGAATGACCGGCGCTAGGGGAACGAGAATTCTTTCGAATCCGGAACCCGTAGCAAGCCTAAAAAAAATAAAATAGAACATGCAATAGTAATAACAATATATAATGCTGTGGAAACAAAAATCATAAATATCACAATAACATTTCCATCAACTGGATTAAATTAAATACTCATCATTACATATATAAACTCTTTTAATACAAATCCAGTTCAAATATAATACAACATCTCTTTAACAATTTAATGACTACTGCAGTGTCTAGATAAAATAAAACTCAAGACTTAGAGAAGCAGTTTAATAGAGAAGCCGGTGGAGCGGAAGAAATCCGGCGTACAGGCCTGCTACTGAGGTCTGAGGAAGATGACTCTCTGAAAAATAGTCAACGGAGGGGAAGTCAGACCTCACTGAGTGAATTACTATAATATATATACATGCATAC
>CANTUR010002129.1:0-7500 GCA_947683625.1 Mallotus nudiflorus
CAAAGAAAGATAGTTAAAAGTATCTTCTATGTCTTATGTTATGACTTCGAATAAACTTTTTTATGCAGGAGGGGAATAGTTATTTATTCCTATAAAATAACTAGGAGCAAGAAGATTTAATCAGAAATATCGACAGATTTTTTTTCGGAGTCCAAAGAAAAAGAAATAGGAAAATGAAAGAAAAAGCAGAGCTACTGTTTCAATTTCATCTATATCCAAATCCAATTTTACTATCAGAATAGTAGATATAGTCATGATGGAATAGGTTAGGTCCACTTACTTTTTCTTTTATTGATTTCTATTTCTAATCTAATCTTTACAATTGATTTGATTGGAATAAAGTAAAATAAGAGAATTTGGTGATTTAAGAGCCAATTTCTCATTATTCATATTAATATAATAAACAAATGTTCTACTTTATAATTTTATAATTATATTAATTTTATAACTTTATAATTCTATTTTCGAATATATTCTATATATAATATTTTCTAAATAAATAAAATAGAGTCTAATCAAAATAGACTATACTATAATTACTATAATTTTATAAATATACTAATATAATTTTATAAATATACTAATATTTTCTAAAAATATACTAATATTTTCTAAAAATATACTAATATTTTAAGATATACTAAATATTTTAGTTAGCAAAAATCATTATATTATTTATATTATAATATTAACTATTATTTATATTATAATATTAACTATTATTTTATTTATATTATTTATAATATTAACTATTATTTTATTTAATTATTAATTAATATTTAATTATTTTTAATTATTAATTAATATTTAATTGTTTTCATTTTTTCATTTTAATTATATTATATTAATATTATTATTATTAATATTATTATTTAATTATATTATATTAATATTATTATATTTATATATATTTATATATATATAAATATTTATATATATATAATTTATATATTTATATATTATTTAATTATTAAATTATTATTTAATTATTAATTAATTATTAAATTATTAATTAATTATTAATTAATATTTAATTGTTTTCATTTTAATTATATTATATTATTTATATATATTTATATATATATAATTTATATATTTATATTTTATATATTTAATATTTATATTTTATATATTTATATTATATATTTATATATATATAATTTATATATTTATATTTATATTTATATATATAATTTATATATTATATATATAATTTATATATTTAATTATATTATTTAATATTATTATTGAATTTTATTTAATATTATTATTTAATTTTAATTATATTATATTATTTAATTTCAATTATATTATATTATTTATATATATTTATATATATAATTTATATATTTAATTATATTATTTAATATTATTAATATTTTGAATATTATTTAATTAATTAATATTTATTAATATTTAATTATATTATTTATATTATTATATATTATTTATATTATTATATATTATTTATATTATTATATTTATATTATTATTTATATAATAATATATTTATATTATTATTTATATAATAATATTAATATCATTATATTCTATTTTATTAGAATATTAATTTATTAGAGTATTGATATGGTATAAATCATTGTAATGTATAATGTTAATTTTTTTATTTTAACATTTCGAATTTGTATTTTAGAATTAATTAAAATTCTAGAGTTTCTTACTTTTTTATGACAAATATCAACAATATTTCTATCCCCTCTTCAAATAGAAATATTATCAAATAGGAATATTACCGCTGGTTTTTTTCTTTTTTTTTTTATTTATTTTAATAAAAAAAAAAAGAAAAAAGGCCAAAGCCCCTTATCGGATTTGAACCGATGACTTACGCCTTACCATGGCGTTACTCTACCACTGAGTTAAAAGGGCCCATTTGATAATTTGATATTTGATTAAATTCCTGAATGAGTTACTATGCGGATAAGATAGATCTATAGAAATAGATTAGAAATCCAATCTATAGAAAATCTATAGAAAATAAAAAATAAATAAAGAAAGTCAATCTATAAAAAAAAATAAATAAAGAAAGTCAATCTATAAATCTATTTTTATATTATTTATATATTATATATAAATAATAATAAAATAAATAATAATAAATATATAATTCAAATAAATATAGAATTAAATAATTAATTCAAATAAATATATAATTAAATAATTAATTAAAATTAATATAAATATAATAATATTAATAATTATAATTAATAAATATATAATAAATATAATAAAAATATATAATAAATATAATAAATATATAATTAATTATAATAAATATATAATTAATATATAATTATAATTATAAATATAATAATATAATTATAAATATAATAATATAAATATAATAAATATATAATTTAAATATAATAAATATATAATTATATAATATAAATATATAATAATAGTTAATATATTATTTCAATATTCAATAATATAATAATATATCAATAATATAATAATATAATATTGAAATTTTCAATTTCAATAGAATATCAAAAATTTTTTAATTAGAAATTATAAAAAAAAAAAAATATTATTTTCTAAAATAGAATATTATTATTCTAAATTCATAAATTCTAATATAAACTAATATAAATTAGAATAAGTATACTTTACTAAGTAAATAAGTATACTTTACTAAGTATAAGGAGTAGATTCATTCTAGTTCATTTATAAGCGAGAGATTTGATTTACCTAGTGAGTATAGGCTAAATTCGTGAATATAGGTAAACAAATGGTTTATTGATATTGAATTTATCATATTGATATTGAATTTATCAAGGCCAACCCTAATTGAATTCGCTGCCGAAATTCATTTGATTGATACATGTATTTAGCAATTCAACATAGATCCAAGATATTTTATCGAATCGCTGATGAAAAGATTCTATTTATCACCTGAACCAAATTAAAATCAAATTGGATAACTTGTTGATGCCTATCCCTCTTCCCCGATTTATTAATTTATTATTTGTTAAATTAGAAAGGTGGAAAGATTCTTCGAATTTAGTCATATCATTTCGTTATATTGACAATTTCAAAAAACTGTTCATACTATGAACATAGTATGCTGGCAGTCGAGCAAATGCGCCCCCATCGTCTAGTGGTTCAGACATCTCTCTTTCAAGGAGGCAGCGGGGATTCGACTTCCCCTGGGGGTAGGGTATTACGAAAGGAAGTTGTCTTAATAAGTATGGAATTCCTTCTTCCTGGGTCGATGCCCGAGCGGTTAATGGGGACGGACTGTAAATTCGTTGGCAATATGTCTACGCTGGTTCAAATCCAGCTCGGCCCCAATAATTCACTGATCCGCCATGAAATGATAGAACTCCTTTGTTCTCTCGAAATGCCCGATACAGAAAAAAAGTCAAATGTTCTCGCAAATTCTGATCTTGCTAATGATCTAGATTCAGATCAGGATTTGTAAGTATAAAGTCTAAGAAAAGGAGTAATGTAAAGAAAAACAAAGTCTTTTTTCCTTTTTTCATTGAAAGATTTTTTTATTATCAATCGGCGTTGATTTGAAATAACGAAAAAATGACTAGTAATCCCCGTCCCTTTTATCACTTATCACTAAGGTGCATATCCATGTGGATATCAATATACCACTCCCGTTTCTGTTATATACAACGCGGTGATTCCAATCTAAATAATAGTAAAATCTAAATAGAAGGGATTTGAATGAAATCATAAGAATATATATGCTGTACACTTTATTGCATTTCCCCGGGATTGTAGTTCAATTGGTCAGAGCACCGCCCTGTCAAGGCGGAAGCTGCGGGTTCGAGCCCCGTCAGTCCCGACGGATTCAAATCCAATAATATAATAAAAAATACATTAATTCATTTTTCCCTTTTCTGCGAAAGGGGGACAAATAACATAATTTTATAGCATAATTTCATTCCCAAGGGGATCCTTCTTATTTATTTTATTTTCGTTTTACATTTCTCATCAAAGTAAATACAAATATGGGAATTTTCATTTTTTTTTCAACTAGTACTGATTCTGATTGATAGAGACATATGTAGATTAGTACAATTATTGGTATTGGTAGCGTTATATTCAAGATTCCAAAAGATACTTGGAATTTTTGATTACTCCCGACCCGTATAATGAAATCGAATTGAATGCCATATCTTTTCCGGTAACGCATACACAAATGGAATTTTTATTTATTTGTATTACGATACAAAATAAATTGAATTACTTTGGTAGAATCCTTTGAATCTGAAAAGTATCTTTTTTTGGCTCCGATTTTATTTTTATGGAATCTCAATTACAAACTCAAATTTGAAACAATCTATCTCATTCAAATTGTGCACCGAAGTTTTGTTTAATGTATTCTATGCATTCCATTAACAAGGAAAGAAGATAAAATAAATAACAAGGAAAGAAGATAAAATAAAGATCAAATAAAAAAAAGTAATGGAAAAAAATTATCAATTGAATCAAGAATTCAAGCAATTTTTGAATTCCGTATGGATAAACGATCTTTCTATGTTATACTATTCAATTCTCGACGATGAATCGATTTGATAACTCAGATATTGTTATTCATAATATTGATCAGACTCGATATCATCGAGATGGAATTCATCCCATTGAATTTGGGATGCGAAAGATTTATTATCTCTATGGGATTAAATCCCGAGTTATTACGAAGTAAAGAAAAACGAAACGATGAGATTATGGAAGTAAATATTCTTGCGTTTATTGCTACTGCCCTGTTCATTCTAGTTCCTACTGCTTTTTTACTTATAATTTACGTAAAAACTGTTAGTAAAAGCGATTAATTTGAATGAAACTTGACTTCTTTGCCTTCTTAGTTCTTATCAATATCAATGATTGAAGAAAAAAATGAAAAGGATTCCTATTTTGTTTGAATCTTAGATGAAATGGATGAAATGAGCGGACTAGAATTAGCAGTATTCTATGAGATCCGATAGTATGATAGAAAGAAAAATATTTCTTTCTATCATACTATCCATTTTTTTTTTGTTTTATTCTGGTGTATACAGTGTATCCAGTTGTACTATAGAAAGATATAGAGAAAGATATAGGCTTAATTTAATATAGATATAGATTAATCTATAATATCATCCTCATATTCATATGTCTAGATATCAATTATTTGTATGTAACGTACATAACGTCCCAATTCTATTTCTTCATCTATTTGATTTGTGTTGATTCCAATTAATATTAATATGAAATAGTTGAAAGGCAGTTCTTACTCTTACTTTTTGGGCTCTAATTCCTAGATTTCCGATTATTTTCAATATGAATCCCACCATCTACCGAAAGAATAAAATCAATGAAAAAGGTATTATTCATAGAATAGATTACTTTACTCGAATCCAATATAATTTGGAAATGAAGATATGAAGATATTTTGAATTAATAAATTCAAAAATCTTTGCAGAACGGTCTATAAAACAATCGATAGAGTTTGATTTCTCAAACTCAATTAGTAATACCCCTAAAGTCCATTTCTTCCCCATATTACGAGTGAAAGGGAAAATGTAAAGACTACCATTAAAGCAGCCCAAGCGAGACTTACTATATCCATGCGAATTATGTCCTCTATGAATATGAAGGAATTTTTCCATTATTGTTCACTAATAATAGTAGAATTGTTGACACAGAGTCAAAAAAAAAAGATTCTGTTCAATATATTGATGAAAAAAATCCAAAAAATCCAATTAATTCAACGAAGTTCTTATCTTATTCTTATGAGATTGCTAGTAGAATCGATAAATTTTTAGTACAAATTTGAGTACAAACAAAAAAGCCAGCGGTCCCCTTGGAAGTATCAAGAAGCCCTTTCCTCCGCGTGCTTCTGTTGGGAGCAAATTCGATAAGTTATATCAGCAAAAGAAAAAGGAATAAGATATTTTGCGTCTTTTGTTGATCAGGCGACACCCGGATTTGAACTGGGGAAAAAGGATTTGCAGTCCCCCGCCTTACCACTCGGCCATGCCGCCAAGGCAACACAAAATAGACGAAACTATTCCCACCCTTTTTTTATATTGCCATTTTATTGCCTTTTTTTATTTTTAGTTTTATTTTAGAGGGGAAAGTTTCTTTATTTTTTTTTTGTACTTGCATTTTGAATTCCATTTTTATTAACCCCCTTTATTTCTTTTCTAAATTCCTAAAAAAAAATCCTTCTTTTTTCTGGATCTATCTTTTCAATTCATTTTGTATAGTATCTCAAAACACACACTATCTAAAATTTTCTATTATCTATTGAAATGAAAAGTCAATTTTCAGTTACAAACTCAAGAAAAATTGGAACCATAAACTGTGAATTCATGAACGATTCTTGGATTTGAATCTAAAATTGTATTTCTCTAATCCTAATGATATAAGAAAATCAAAATTGATACATAACCAATTCGTATTGATTCTTTTCAATAAAAAAAAATTCTTCTCAGTTTAAATTATAACAACAATTATGAGTATATGTAAACCCTAGAACATAAATTTTTACACGGATATCTATCTTATCTGTCTATGATTCCTATAGGAAAATTTCTATTCAATAAAAATGAAATAGAAATTTTCATAGAGCATGACATGCACTGTCCAAAATAGAACTGCAGTAAAATAAAAGGAGAGACATATATATAGATAGCTATAGTTATGAGATAGCTATAGTTATGTCGCATATGTTTGTTTAATAAGCCTTCTTTGGAATATGTAATATCATAATAATGGTAGAAATTGAATCACTTTTTGTTTTGCTATTCTATAAAAAATTTCCTAAGTCTAAGGTAAGTGGAATTTCTCAATTCCTTTCCGGTTATATCTGTTGCAAATTCTAATTTGAGTATAAATTTCTCTTTATTCATTCCTCCGTTCATACGTATTTCATACATTCCATATCTATGGAGTTAGATAAAATTTTATGTGATTCTGTAAACAGAATATAAATTCCATCATTGCTAGATCGATCCATATAATTTGTAATTTGAATGAAGAACAATCCAATAATGGGATTTTTTTATTTTTAATAAACGGGAAATTCAAAATGCTCGGGGATGGAGATGAGGGAATGTCTACAATACCTGGATTTAATCAGATACAATTTGAAGGATTTTGTAGGTTCATTGATCAGGGCTTAACAGAAGAACTTTATAAGTTTCCAAAAATTGAAGATACAGATCAAGAAATTGAATTTCAACTATTTGTGGAAACATATCAATTAGTAGAACCGTCGATAAAAGAAAGAGATGCTGTATATGAATCACTTACATATTCTTCTGAATTATATGTATCCGCGGGATTAATTTGGAAAACTAGTAGGGATATGCAAGAACAAACAATTTTTATTGGAAACATTCCTCTAATGAATTCTCTGGGAACTTTTATAATAAACGGAATATACAGAATTGTGATCAATCAAATATTGCAAAGTCCCGGTATATATTACCGGTCAGAATTGGATCATAACGGAATTTCGGTCTATACCAGCACCAT
>CANTUR010002129.1:12500-15000 GCA_947683625.1 Mallotus nudiflorus
TAGGCATACAGGCATTTCAACCCATTTTAGTGGAAGGCCGCGCTATTTGTTTACATCCATTAGTTTGTAAGGGGTTCAATGCAGACTTTGATGGGGATCAAATGGCTGTTCATGTACCTTTATCGTTGGAGGCTCAAGCGGAGGCTCGTTTACTTATGTTTTCTCATATGAATCTCTTATCTCCAGCTATTGGAGATCCCGTTTCCGTACCAACTCAAGATATGCTTATTGGGCTCTATGTATTAACAAGCGGGAATCGCCGGGGTATTTGTGCAAATAGGTATAATCCATGTAATCACAGAAATTATAAAAATGAAAGAATTGACGATAATAACGATCAATATATGAAAGAATCCTTTTTTTCGAATTCCTATGATGCAATTGGCGCTTATCGGCAGAAAAGAATCAATTTAGATAGTCCTTTGTGGCTCCGGTGGCAACTAGATCAATGCGCTATTGCTTCAAGAGAAGCTCCCGTCGAAGTTCACTATGAATCTTTGGGTACCTATCATGAGATTTATGAGCACTATCTAATAGTAAGAAATATAAACAAAGAAATTCTTTGTATATACATTCGAACTACTGTTGGTCATATTTCTCTTTATCGAGAAATCGAAGAAGCTATACAAGGGTTTTGCCAAGCCGGCTCAGATGGTATCTAATCATAGGGATCTAAGCGAAGTAATTCTATGACACCGGCATGAATTCCGACCTCTTCGGTTCAGATAGGACCATAGTTCCTGAATTTCTATACAAATAAAGATCGAGAAAAGGAAGTTTCCAATCATTGACTCAAATCCATTGTCGAACTCTACTCAGCGGAATATGGAGGTACTTATGGCCGAACGGGCCAATCTGGTCTTTCACAATAAAGTGATAGATGGAACTGTCAGTAAACGACTTATTAGCAGATTAATAGATCATTTTGGAATGGCATATACATCACACATCCTGGATCAAGTAAAGACTCTGGGTTTCCAGCAAGCCACTGCTACATCCATTTCATTAGGCATTGATGATCTTTTAACAATACCTTCTAAGGGATGGCTAGTCCAAGATGCTGAACAACAAAGTTTGATTTTGGAAAAACACTATCATTATGGAAATGTACATGCGATAGAAAAATTACGCCAATCTATTGAGATATGGTATGCTACAAGTGAATATTTGCGACAAGAAATGAATCTAAATTTTAGGATGACGGACCCCTTTAATCCAGTCCATATAATGTCTTTTTCAGGAGCTAGGGGAAATGCATCTCAAGTACACCAATTATTAGGGATGAGAGGATTAATGTCGGATCCGCAAGGACAAATGATTGATTTACCTATTCAAAGCAATTTACGCGAAGGACTATCTTTAACAGAATATATCATTTCTTGCTACGGAGCCCGAAAAGGGGTTGTCGATACTGCTGTACGAACATCAGATGCTGGATATCTTACGCGTAGACTTGTTGAAGTAGTTCAACACATTGTTGTACGTAGAACAGATTGTGGCACCACCCGAGGGATCTCTGCGAGTCCTCGAAATGGGATGATGTCGGAAAGAATTTTTATTCAAACATTAATTGGTCGTGTATTAGCAGACAATATATATATGGGTCTACGCTGCATTGCCATTCGAAATCAAGATATTGGGATTGGACTTGCCAATCGATTCATAACCTTTCGAACACAAACAATATCTATTCGAACTCCCTTTACTTGTAGGAGTACGTCTTGGATCTGCCGATTATGTTATGGTCGGAGTCCTACTCATGGCGATCTAGTGGAATTGGGGGAAGCCGTAGGTATTATTGCAGGTCAATCCATTGGAGAGCCGGGTACTCAACTAACATTAAGAACGTTTCATACTGGCGGAGTATTCACAGGGGGTACTGCAGAATATGTACGAGCCCCCTTTAATGGAAAAATCAAATTTAATGAGGGTTTGGTTCATCCCATACGTACACGCCATGGGCATCCTGCTTTTCTATGTTATATAGACTTGTATGTAACTATTGAGAGTCACGATATTATACATAACGCGACTATTCCACCAAAAAGTTTCCTTTTAGTTCAAAACAATCAATATGTAGAATCCGAACAAGTGATTGCTGAAATTCGGGCGGGAACATACACTTTGAATTTTAAAGAGAAGGTTCGAAAACATATTTATTACGATTCAGAAGGGGAAATGCACTGGAGTACTGATGTATACCATGCACCCGAATTTACATATAGTAATGTCCATCTCTTACCAAAAACAAGCCATTTATGGATATTATCAGGAAATTCGTGCAGATCCAGTATAGTTCCTTTTTCACTACACAAGGATCAAGATCAAATGAACGTTCATTCTCTTTCTATCAAAATAAGATATATTTCTAGTCCTTCCGTAAATAATGATCAAGTTAAACACAAATTCTTTAGTTCAGATTTTTCGGGTAAAAAAGAAAGTAGAATTCCTGATTATTCAAAACTTAATCGAATCATATGTACTGGTCATTGTAATCTCA
>CANTUR010002129.1:20000-35089 GCA_947683625.1 Mallotus nudiflorus
TAAGGAAGAGAAGAATTTACGAAAAGTGAGATTCAGAAAAAACGAAATGGGTTATTTAGGAGAGTGGAATCAACCTAGGTGTATGTAATATATATACTGGCTATAAGCCCATTTTTTTTTTGAATGTTTCAAAAAATTATTTTAGAATCCGATTGAATCTAAGATACGAATAGTTGGTTTACGTTATGTAAGAAAGGCGTGTATATGGAATATTAAGTATTAACTAGTTATATATGAGTTAAAAGATATATCTAATCTGCCCTACTACTGGAAATTTAGATAGAGATTCCAAGAGAAGCCCCCCCTTTTTCCATTTGTAACTGTGAATTGAATATTGAATAAAGAGATTCAATCAGGAAAAAGAACGAAGAGTTCGAATTCAAAAAATGATTCGGAACAAAAAAAGAAATGGAAAAACAAAAAAAGTTGTATGAATTCACAAAAACTTTGTAGATAGGAACTAAAAAATAGATATCGAAGTCGTTCTGATGATTCAATAATATTAATATTATTACTTCACTTCGGAGTTCTTAGTTACTTCGACTGGATGAAAATCTTATTGATAGGATGAATAATTAAGTCATAATTTATTGATTGATTGTATCATTAACCATTTCTTTATTTTATTTTGGTGCGAGGAACTTATCATGAATCCATTGATTTCTGCCGCTTCCGTTATTGCTGCCGGTTTGGCCGTTGGGCTTGCTTCTATTGGACCTGGGGTTGGTCAAGGTACTGCCGCAGGCCAGGCTGTAGAGGGTATCGCAAGACAACCCGAGGCGGAGGGAAAAATACGAGGTACTTTATTGCTTAGTCTGGCTTTTATGGAAGCTTTAACAATTTATGGACTAGTTGTAGCATTAGCACTTTTATTTGCGAATCCTTTTGTTTAAGTTTAATCCTATAAAATAAAAAAGAAAATATATATATATAAATCATATAATATATATAAATCGAAAACGAAAATATGAAAATCTAAATATTAGAAATATTTAGAAATATATAGAATAATAATATAAAATATATAGAATTAGATAATTAGTATAGAATTAGATAATTAGTCTGTCTTATAGTCGACAAGAAAAGAGGAGATCCTATGAAAAATGTAACCGATTCTTTCGTTTCTTTGGGTCACTGGCCATCCGCCGGGAGTTTCGGATTTAATACCGATATTTTAGCAACAAATCCAATAAATCTAAGTGTAGTCCTTGGTGTATTGATTTTTTTTGGAAAGGGGGTGTGTGCGAGTTGTTTATTTCAAGAATCGGCTGGATTGAACCAGCTGCGCTTTTTTCGTTTTAACTAGAAAGGAAAGGGTGCATGATCCTGCGAATTACTTCTGAATAAATTAAGAAATCATCTTTAAGAACTATAGCAATTCGTGATTCATGGGTAAGGTAAATATACTTTGATTCTCTATCAACCAATAATGCGGGACTATTAATATGGTTAAAGCTAAACGGTTGGTTTAAAGTCTAGATGCAGCAAGGTACTCTTTCTACTATTATGTTAATACAAAAACAAAAAAAAAAACAGGTTCAAAATGAATAGTTGGAAATTTTTTTCGGTATAGAACACTCATGTCGAAAAAAGATTTGAACCCATTTTTTGAAATTTTTTGAAAAATGGGTATTTCACTCATTCTTATCCAATGTTGAGTCGATAACCTGGACATTAAAGTAAATTCTTTGGATTTGAAGAAAAAAAGAAACAACTTTACTGACAATTACTTGTTTGGTCAGAAGAGTCCTCCGAATATGAATATTCCGGTCTTGGACTTGGATTAGTGATTAATTTCGATATTTTTTTTGGAATATCCATTTTGATATGAATAGAGAAGAGAGGATAGGCTCATTTCAGTCAAAAAAGCTATGGGAATTCCCCCATAAGAATTGAGCGTGAGAGCCAAATGAATCGAAAGATTCATGTTTGGTTCGGGAAGGGATCATGGAAGTTTTGCAATGAATGGAAAGATAATCTACTTTCATTAACCGATTTATTAGATAATCGAAAACAAAGGATTTTGGATACTATTCGAAATTCAGAAGAACTACGCGAGGGGGCCGTTGAGCAACTGGAAAAAGCCCGAGCCCGCTTACGGAAAGTGGAAATAGAAGCAGATCAGTTTCGAATGAATGGATACTCTGAGATAGAAAGAGAAAAATGGAATTTGATTAATTCAACTTATAAGACTTTGGAACAATTAGAAAATTATAAAAATGAAACCATTCATTTTGAACAACAAAGAACGATTAATCAAGTCCGACAACGGGTTTTCCGACAAGCCTTACAGGGAGCTCTAGGAACTCTGAATAGTTGCTTGACCGACGAGTTACATTTACGTACCATCAATGCTAATCTTGGAATATTTGGAACGATAAAAGAAATAACGGATTAGTCCTTCTATTGTAGGCATTATTTTTTTTTTTTGAAAAAAAAAAAAATGAAGAAATATTCATGGTAACCATTCGAGCCGACGAGATTAGTAATATTATCCGCGAACGTATTGAGCAATATAATAGAGAAGTAAAGATTGTAAATACTGGTACCGTACTTCAAGTAGGCGACGGCATCGCTCGTATTTATGGTCTTGACGAAGTAATGGCAGGTGAATTAGTAGAATTTGAAGAGGGTACAATAGGCATTGCTCTGAATTTGGAATCAAATAATGTCGGTGTTGTATTAATGGGTGACGGTTTAATGATACAAGAGGGAAGTTCCGTAAAAGCAACAGGAAGAATTGCTCAGATACCGGTGAGTGAGGCTTATTTGGGTCGTGTTATAAATGCCCTGGCTAAACCTATTGACGGTCGGGGTGAAATTTCAGCTTCTGAGTCTCGGTTAATTGAATCTCCCGCTCCAGGTATTATTTCGAGACGTTCCGTATACGAGCCCCTTCAAACAGGACTTATTGCTATTGATTCGATGATCCCTATAGGACGTGGTCAGCGAGAATTAATTATTGGGGACAGACAGACCGGTAAAACAGCAGTAGCTACAGATACAATTCTCAATCAACAAGGACAAAATGTAATATGTGTTTATGTAGCTATTGGGCAAAAAGCGTCTTCTGTGGCTCAGGTAGTGACTACTTTACAGGAAAGAGGGGCAATGGAGTACACTATTGTGGTAGCCGAAACGGCGGATTCTCCGGCTACATTACAATACCTCGCTCCTTATACAGGGGCAGCGCTGGCTGAATATTTTATGTACCGCGAACGACACACCTTAATCATTTATGATGATCTCTTCAAACAAGCGCAGGCTTATCGCCAAATGTCGCTTCTATTACGAAGACCGCCTGGTCGTGAAGCTTATCCAGGAGATGTCTTTTATTTGCATTCACGCCTTTTGGAAAGAGCTGCTAAATCAAGTTCCCGTTTAGGTGAAGGAAGTATGACTGCTTTACCAATAGTTGAGACCCAATCAGGAGACGTTTCGGCTTATATTCCTACTAATGTAATTTCCATTACAGATGGACAAATATTCTTATCCGCCGATTTATTCAATGCTGGAATCAGGCCTGCTATTAATGTGGGTATTTCTGTTTCAAGAGTAGGATCCGCAGCTCAAATTAAAGCTATGAAACAAGTAGCTGGTAAGTTAAAATTGGAATTGGCGCAATTCGCAGAATTAGAAGCCTTTGCGCAATTTGCTTCGGATCTCGATAAAGCTACTCAAAATCAATTGGCAAGAGGTCAACGATTACGTGAGTTGCTCAAACAATCCCAATCAGCTCCCCTCACAGTCGAGGAACAGATAATGACTATTTATACTGGAACGAATGGATATCTTGATTCATTAGAAATTGGACAAGTAAGGAAATTTCTCGTTGAGTTACGTACTTACTTAAAAACGAATAAACCCCAGTTCCGAGAAATCATATCTTCTACCAAAACATTTACCGAAGAGGCGGAAACCCTTTTGAAAGAAGCTATTCAAGAACAGAAGGAACGTTTTCTACTTCAGGAGCAAGTATAAAAGGAGCAAGTATAAAGAAATTTATCACTTTGAATCTTTATTTTAATAATCTTTATTTTATTATATTTTTTATAATTATATTAATAATTATATTATTATAATTATTAATTTCATTATAAATTTCATTATAAAAATTTCATTATAAATTTTATATAATTTTATTATATTTTATTATATATATTATTTATTATTTATTATTAATATAATTATTTATTATTAATATATTAATAATTAATATATATATTAATATATATATTTAATATATATATTCTGTTTATTATATTATATATATTCTATTATATATATTATATATTTTTATTATATTATATATTTTTATTATATTATATATATATTATATATTATTATATATTAATATTATTATATATATTATATATTATATATATTTATTCTATTATATTTATTCTATTATATATATTATATATTTTTATTATATTATATATTATTATATATTAATATTATTATATATATTATATATTATATATTATATATATTTATTCTATTATATATATTATATATATTTATTCTATATATTTTTATTATATTATATTATATATATTATTATATTCTATATATTATATATTCTATTTATTATATTCTATTTCTATTTATTATATTCTATTTATTATATTATTATTATATATTTATTATATTATTATTATATTCTATTTATTATATTATTATTATATTAATATTAAATTATTATATTAATATTAATTATATTAATATTAAAATATTAATATTAAATTATATTATATTAAATATTTATTATTAAATATTATAGATTATAATTATATCATCTTTATTTTCATTTTATTATATTAATTTTCATTTTACATTTTATTATATTATTATATTTTATTATATTATTTTCATTTTATTATATTATTATATTTATATATTATTATTATATTTATATATTTATAATTATATTATTTTATTTAATTTATATGGATATGGGTATTATATGAAAAAAAATTGCGTCCAATAGGATTTGAACCTATACCAAAGGTTTAGAAGACCTCTGTCCTATCCATTAGACAATGGACGCTTTTCTATTCCATTCCAATTTTTTTTTTTCTTTTTTCTTTCATTTTTTTTGTTCATAAAAAAAGAATATGCAAGGTAATTTTAGGAATTACCTATTTTTTTAATTAAATATGAAATGTAAAAAGTAAAAAATGATTCATTTTTTTATAAATATAATTCTTTTTATTTCATTTTTGAATTTGTTATTAGATTATTAGAATTCTCAATTTTTCTTATTACAATTACTTATTCTATTTTCTATTAATATTTTCTATTAATAATTAATATTTACATTTACATATTATTATATACACTATTTATTATATACACTATATATAATATATAAAAATAACTATATAATATAAATAAAATAAATAATATAAATAAAACTATATATAATATATATATAGAATATAATTTCTATTAATTTATATATAGATATATTATAAATATATATATAGATATATTATAAATATATATATAGATATATTATAAATATATATATAGATATATTATAAATATATATATAGATATATTATAAATATAATATTAATATAAATATATAATAATATATATATACATAATATTATATACATAATATTTATTAATACAAACTTAATGTAAACTAAATATACTAAATAGTAAACTAAATATACTAAATATAAAAATATAAATAAAAATAGAATTATAAAAAAATATAATAATAATTATAATAAATTAATAATAATTATAATAAATTATAATAATAATAATTATAATATAATAAATATAATATATATAATAATATAATATATATATAATATATAAATATAATATAATATATAATATATAAAATTAATGAAAATTAAATAGAATATAATTCTAATATTATAATATTAGAATATTATAATATTAGAATTAATATTTATTAATTTAATATTTATTAATTAATATTTATTAAAATATAATATTAAAATATAAAATGTAGTATAAAACGTAGTATAAAATACGTATAACGTGTATAGTGTCAAATTAAATTATTTTATTTAAATTGAAATAAATAAATAAAATATAAAATAATTTAAATAGAAATATTAGAAATTTATGATCTCGATTTTTTAGAGAGCATAGAGATATAGAGCGGGTAGCGGGAATCGAACCCGCATCGTTAGCTTGGAAGGCTAGGGGTTATAGTCGACGTTGATTCATCATCTTTAACGTCTCTAATTCAAAACCGAACATGAAACTTTGATTTCATTCGGCTCCTTTATGGAATATGAAAGAATTTCCAGCTATAAGACGTGAGCGAAAAAAAATTCGACCTATAACATCTATGTCAGCCTTTCTGTCTTAATGCAGTCAAAACAAAGCGCTTTCTAGATGATCCCTCTAGACGCGTGGGGTTTTAATAATCTTTCTAGTTACTTCGTTCTCTATTTCTATCTGAAAGAATCCTTAGGAAAAGTAGTTTGTTTCCACCGAGCTAAAACAAGATGTCGATGTATATAGTAAACCAAAGTCATCGTTTACTACTTATTTTGCTTCAATCTCGACTATACAAAATAAAGCAAAAATTGAAGATTTAGTTACGATTAGAAATACACTTTTCTCTCTTTTTCCATAGATCCTTTACTTATACTCATTCGATTGAATGTATTGATTCAATTAATCAAAATTATGTTTCGTAATTTCATAATCCAATTTTTCCAATTTATAATTGAAAAAAAAAAATGGATACAAATCACGAGAATGTATATTCTTTCTCGAATTTTCATTGAGGGGTAAAGGATTAAATCTTTTTAAGAAATAAAGTTTTTCATTGGAATATGGAGTCGAGGATCCCTTAACTATTAGAATAGAATTAATAGAACGAATCACACTTTTACCACTAAACTATACCCGCTACGATGCGATTATCGTATATAAATGAACCTTTTGTCGAGTAAGACAATCGAGCATTTTCCATTTTTTTTTTTATTATATCAATCAATATATAGAATCAATATATAGTATATTGATATATAGTATATTGATTGATATATTGATTGGTTGATTGGAATATTAAGTTGTTGTTGTTGGAGATGTCTTTTTTTTTTTTCAAGTCTTACTTGTCTTGTTGTATAATGTAACATAGTAAGTATCTTTTTTCAATCGGGAGAGATGGCTGAGTGGACTAAAGCGTCGGATTGCTAATCCGTTGTACGGGTTATCCGTACCGAGGGTTCGAATCCCTCTCTTTCCGGCTCCGGCGATGACTTGGAATTTTTTTTTCTTTTCTTTCATTTCTTTCAAATTTAGCGAACCTTTTTACTTTATTTAATTTAATTAAATTAAATATTTTAAAATGTAGAATAGTAAAATGCTAAGAACATTGAAAAATCAAGAAAAACTTTTATTTTTTTATTTTCTATATTTTAGAATATCTATATTTTATAATATATTATTAATATATTATTTTTTATTTATATTTATTTATATTTATAATATATTAATATTATATTTATAATATATTAATATTATATTAATTTCTAATATATTAATATTTCTAATATTTCTAATATATTAATTAATATATTAATATTATTTTATTTTATTATTATATATATATATATTTTTTATTCTTCACGCCCGGGATTACGTCCTGGATCATTAGATAAAAATCCAAAGATGAATAGAGAAACAAAAAATATCACTACTGTGTAAACAAAGAGTTTGAGCGTAAGCATTATAAAATCTCCAAGATCTTTTTTTGTTTGGAAAACATATATATATTCTCTATTTTTATACCACATATTCTATTTTAACACCAAGACATGGAGTGTTTTCTAGAAATAGAATAGAAAAGAATTTCGAAAAATTCTTTTGTAATAAAAGTCGAGTCTTTCATTGCCAAAAAATTGGTTTCATACGGAAAATGAAATATTTTTTCATGACTACAAAAAGGACTCTAAGAAGATCTGCAATGGAAAAAGTTTAGAATGAGAAAAAAGTAGGTTGATCCAGAATTCTCGCGTTTATGTTTATATTTATGTTTCTATTTATACAATAACTATTTATACAGTAACTTCAATATTTGAATTAAGAGCTTATGCTTTATACTATAAGACTTAAAGACTTAGCTTATACTATAAGACTTATCTGATCTTATCAATTGCTATAATTTTTTTTTCTTGAATAAATCATGAATTATTCTAGGGCAATATTAAAGATCTCATCGAAAACTTACAGCAGCTTGCCAAACAAAGGCTAATAGAAAAAAGAGTACAGGGATTACTGGCATAACATCTACGATTGGATTCAAAAAGGCGTAGGCTTCAGGCAATTTTGTGAAGAAAAAATTGCTTGAATAAAGGGCAGAATTAAGACTAAGACAGATACAAATTAAACTAAAAATATTAAGCATAACAAACATTTTGTTCTTGAAGATCATTCTATTTTGACTGAGTTATTAATATGTTATTGATATAAAAGATAAAAGATCTAAAAATTGAAAAAAAAAAAATAAATAAAGATAAAGAAAGGCAGACCAAAACCCTTCTTTATTAAACTTTATTAAACTTTATTAAACTCACCTAATCCAAAATCCTGCAATTCTCAAATCAAAGAGGAAATCATATTTTTATACAATATCTTAATTGAATTATATATTATGATCAATAAATTCAATTTAATTCTATATCTATACATAGAAAAATTCGAACAACAAGCTAATATATTTCCTAGATACTAGATATTTGGTGGGAATTGACGAAGAACTAATACCAATATTAGTTTTTATTAGTGTTGAATAGAAATTCAAATGGGGCGTGGCCAAGCGGTAAGGCAACGGGTTTTGGTCCCGCTATTCGGAGGTTCGAATCCTTCCGTCCCAGCTATTCTATATATAAAAAAAAAAGATCTTTCCTTATTTGATTTATCATCCCCCACAGAATTGAATTCGGGAAGTCCATAGAAATTAATTAGTATTAATAATGAAAGATATCTATTTCAATGCCTGTGCCTGTTAAAATGAAAATCGCATTAACAAATAAAGAAACTACATAAGTTTCGTTTCATATGTAGTTTCTTTTAACTAACCGCATTTTGAGATATTTTGTCTTTTGCTTTAATGAATAATTCTAAATCTATCTAACAGTGGGGGCGGGATTGACTCATATATCCTATTCACTTTTCATTTTACTTTAGGATTTAGGAAAAATTTTAGAAAGACTCAAGTCAAATAAACTACTCATAAAATGAATAAAATGAAGAAATGATTATATGTATGTATTTTTACATTTTTTTTATTAACACCTTTGTTTCCATGTAAAAAATTTGTCATCTCTTACTTAACTTAATTTCAATATTTAACATAGAATATCCATAACGAATTTCAGTAACAATTCTTTAGTAATGAAATCTTTTTAATGATTTTTATGAGTCCTTGGGGCTCGAAGAAATGTGAGATAGGCAAATCCGTTCTATGGAGTCACTTGAGGATTCAAAAAGAATTTATTTCTTTGTCTTTTGTCTTATTCTAAATTAGAATTGAAAATCAAGAAATATTCATACAATAAAATATGGGATTAATTTGAATTGTTTCTGACACTTCTTCAGAAACAGAAACTGCCCAATAGAAGTTCAAATTGGAGATTACTATGTGCCGGTTGAACCAATTCAAAACTCAAATAATGTTATGGTAAAACTTCGTTTGAAACGATGTGGTAGAAAGCAAGGTGTGACTTGAAGGACACGATCAGTTGTGGATTCTTACACCCATCCTATATATTAGCATATTAGCATATAGGAATGAAGTGCTTAGCTCGACATCGTTTGTTCTGTTATACACTAGAACCTTCGTTTTTTATTCCGTTGGAATGTAAATAGTACATGATGGAGTTCGAGTAGAAAGTATTGATTGATTTCTTAGGAGCAAGAATCCAGGGTTAGTCCTAATCAATAAGTTGTAACAAGTTCGTAAGTATATTTTCAATATCGAAAGAGAAAGGATCCAATTCGGGCAAATTTCAAGTCCAAGAATAAGGTTTGTTGGAATTGACCAAATTCTTTTAATTAAAAAAGTGTATCACACGGGAATCAATTGTGTTAGTCTGAGTCTTTAATAGAAAGAAATCACAAAAAGTGGTATGTTGCTACCATTTTGAAACGATTAAAGATCCCGGAAGTAATGTCTAAACCCAACGACTCAAGGCAAAGATAAAGGATCCTGGAACAAGGAAATACCCTTTTCAATTGTCTCAACAATTAGATTAGAATGATACATTCTATTATTATTATAAAAAAGCGAAACAAAAGAAAGGGCATTAGAGATCACTCAATAAATGAAATCAATAAATGAAAAATGAAACGCTTAAACTTAAAGGGTTCTCTTTGAGCTATTTGAAAGTTATCCAACTTGAGTTAGGAGGGTACAGACGATTTTTTCCTTTTTGGTAAACAAAAAAAAGAAGAAAAAGGACTTAAATCGCAGTTTAATTGATTTGATGATTTTATCGATCTATTTGATTGATGCTATAATTCTAGACATATACAGAACTTTGAATCATTTTTCTTGAGCCGTACGAGGGGAAAACTTCTTATACGTTTCTACGGGGGGTCTTTTTTTTCTATCGCTATTCCAATGAGCCGTTTATCGAATCGTTGCAATTGATATTCGATCCCGAAGAGAAGGAACCCGAAGAGAAGATAGAGATCTTCGGAAAGTGGGTTTTGTTTTTATGATCCTCTAAAAAATCAAACCTATTTAATTTAAATGTTCCTGCTATTCTATATTTCCCTGAAAAAGGCGCTCAACCTACAGGAACTGTTCATGATATTTTAATTTTAAGCAAGGGGGTTACAGAACTTCTTTATCCCCCCTTCTCTTGTTCTATTCATACTTTATTCATACAGAATTCATACGTATTTTTTTTTTTCTTACTTAAATCTTACTTAAAAACTTAAAAATATTATATTATATAATATATAAAATATTATATTCTAATTATATTCTATTATATATTATTCTAATTATATTATATTAAATATAAATATACTTAATATAATATAAATTACTTAATATTCTAAATATACTTAATATTATAATATACTTAATATTATATTTAATTCTGTTTAATACTATTTAATATTAATATTTTAGTATTAATATTTTAGTACTATATTTAATACTATATTTCATATTTTAATACTATTTAATTAATACTATTTAATTTCAATTTTTAATACTATAATTTCAATTTTTAATACTATTTAATTTCAATTATTAATTATTATTTATATTTTTATATTATTTTATATTATTTAATTAATTGTTAAATTGAGTTAAATTGAATGCAAGTCATTCTTTTGTTTTCGTCATTGTGTATTTTTTTCTTAATCTATTCACATTTATATTGACAACAGTCTATCAACTAAATATAATACGATCTGAGGTAATTGGGTCTTTTCTGTGGATCTATTTATTCCTGTTCCATTGATTTGGTTTTTTTTCTTCATTCAAGTGATGGGTTTCTTAGATTTGTTGTGATACAAACGTTTTGTTTGATTGAAAAAAAGGTTATAAATTTGAAAAAAAGGTTATAAATTCTAAAATATAAAGAATATTTGAAATTCTTTTTTTTATATATAAAAAAAAAAAAAAAAATAAATGTATACGTATAATAATACGTATAATAAATAAATCTAAGTAGAATAGTTAAGTCGAAGACATAAATATAACATATAACAAATAAAATATAAATAGAAGAAAATATTAAGAGAAAATATTAAGAATGGGTAGCGTAAGAGCCGGGAGGAAGAAGTTGTCTATAAAAATGGACTTTATCTTTCAATCTCTTTTTTTTATGTTCAGAATTGATTAGAAATTTCTTTATTTAATTTCTTTGAATTTTAAATTTGATTTTATTTCTTGCTAGTTTAATATTTTGATTGTGTCATGTGCTTCAAGCTCTTTATTTATTTTGATTCTGTTTGTAGAATTGAATTTTTTTTTTTTTGGGGGGGGGGGTTGCTAACTCAATGGTAGAGTACTCGGCTTTTAAGTGCGGCTAATATCTTTTACGCGTTTGTATGAAGAAAGGGATTCGTACATATCATCGGTATAGTTCGTAAGACCACGACTGATCCTGAAAGGAATGAATGGAAAAAACAGCATGTCGTATCAACGGAGAATTCTGAGAATATTTCATTTTTGTCAGATCGTGCCAAACCTTATTTGAATTATTGGTGCGGAACATAATAATAATAAATGAATTCAAGGTTGGGTTGAGTGAATAAATGGATAGAGTCCTACGGTTCCAATTATAGGGAAACAAAAAAGCAACGAGCTTACGTTCTTAATTTGAATGATTATCCGATCTAATTAGACGTTAAAAAGAAATTAGTGCCTAATGTGGGAAAGGCTTTTCTGTGAGCAGATTTTCAATTTTCTTTTAATGAGTCCTAACTATTAGTTATTCCCCCTTATTACTTATTAGGGGAGATAAATGTGTCGAAGAAAAAGTATATTGATAAAGATGTTTTTTCAAAAATCAAAAGAGCGGTTGGCTTGAAAAAATAAAGGATTTCTAATCATTTTTTTATCTTTTTATTCTATAATGAACATAAACCAATTAGACGGAAAAAGGGAGGATGGGAATCCGTTGATGAGTTTACCTATTTCTTTCCGAGGTATCTATTCTTTTCTTTTATACTACTTTGTTTTTACTGTATCGCAGTATGTATCATTTAATAACCCAATAAAAATCCTCTATCCTTGCTTCAATCCAATTTCATTTCAAATAAAAATGGAGGAATATCAAAGATATTTAGAACTCGATAGATCTCGAAAAAATGACTTCCTATACCCATTTCTTTTTCGGGAGTATATTTATACATTTGCTCATGATTACAGTTTAAATAGATCTACTTTGTTGGAAAATGTAGGTTATGACAATAAATCTAGTTTATTAATTGTAAAACGTTTAATTATTCGAATGTATCAACAGAATCATTTGATTATTTCTACTAATGATTCTAATCAAAATCCATTTTTTAGGTACAACAAGAATTTGTATTATCAAATGATATCAGAGGGGTTTGCAGTTATTGTGGAAATCCCATTTTCCCTACGATTAGTATCTTCTTTAGGAAGGTCAGAGATAGTAAAGTCTAATAAATTACGATCAATTCATTCAATATTTCCTTTTTTAGAGGACAAATTTCCACATTTAAATTATGTGTCAGATGTATTAATACCTTACCCCATCCACCTAGAAAAATGGGTTCAAATCCTTCGCTATTGGGTGAAAGATCCCTCTTCTTTGCATTTATTACGACTCTTTCTTCATGAATATTTGAATTGGAACAGTTTTATTATTCCAAAGCAATCTATTTCTATTTTTACAAAAAGTAATCCAAGATTTTTCTTGTTCCTATATAATTCTTATGTATATGAATATGAATCCATCTTCTTTTTTCTCCGTAACCAATCCTTTCATTTACGATCAACATTTTCTCTAGTACTTATTGAACGCATTTTTTTCTATGGAAAAATAGAACATTTTGCGGAAGTCTTTGCTAATAATTTTCAGGCCATCCTATGGTTATTCAAGGATCCTTTCATGCATTATGTTAGATATCAAAGAAAATCCATTTTGACTTCAAAGGGTGGGCCTCTTCTGATGAAAAAATGGAAATATTTTCTTGTCAATTTTTGTCAATGTCATTTTTATGTGTGGTTTCAACCAGAAAAGATCTATATAAATTCATTATCTAAGCATTCTCTCAACTTTTTGGGCTATCTTTCAAATGTAAAATTGAATCCGTTGTTGGTACGGAGTCAAATGCTAGAAAATTCATTTATAATAGATAAAGATAATACTATGAAGAAACTCGATACAATAGTTCCAATTATTACTTTAATTGGGTCATTGGCAAAAACAAAATTTTGTAACGCGGTAGGACATCCCATTAGTAAATCGGCCCGGGTTGATTCCGCGGATTCTGATATTATCGATCGATTTGTGCGTATATACAGAAATCTTTCTCATTATTATAGCGGATCTTCAAAAAAAAAGAATTTGTATCGAATAAAATATATACTTCGATTTGCTTGTGTTAAAACTTTGGCTCGTAAACACAAAAGTACTGTACGTGCTTTTTTGAAAAGATTAGGTTCGGAATTGTTAGAAGATTTTTGTATGGAGGAAGAACAGATTCTTTCTTTGATCTTCCCAAGAGTTTCTTCTATTTCGCGCAGGTTATATAGAGGACGGGTTTGGTATTTGGATATTATTTCTATCAATGATTTGGCCAATCATGAATAATTGGTTATGAAAACATGTAAATCGAAATTTTCCTTAAATGATGAAGGAGTAACAAAAAATTCATTCATTTCTCTTATGAAATCTCTTATGAAATGCTCATACAGTATACGAGTAAGGATTGAGCAACTGAGTTTTCAACTTCCTTAAAGGTTTCGGTATAGGAAGGGAACTGGGGGTTCGGTTCGATGTATACATAGGGAAAGCTGTGTGCAATGAAAAATGCAAGCACGGCTTGGAGAGGGATTTTTTGCCTTTTTTTAACAAGGAAAATTTCTACTCGATCCGACTAGTTCCGGGTTCGAGTCCCGGGCAACCCATTATGATTATCATATTGAAATCATTGAGATCAGATGAAATCCTATATTATATCTATGGAAATTTCAGTTCTGAATTCTATTTTTTAATTCATTTCAAATTTCAAATTTAGTGAAAAAAATCCTGATGAATCTAGATAGATAAGATCATAAAAATATATCCATGAATGTTGGTATTGGTTGACACGGATATATAAGCCATGTTATACTGTTGAATAACAAGCCCTCAATTATCTATTTCGATTTATAGAGAATTCGTGTGCTTGGGAGTCCCTGATGATTAAATAAACCAAGATTTACCATGACTGCAATTTTAGAGAGACGCGAAAGCAAAAGCCTATGGGGTCGTTTCTGCAACTGGATAACCAGCATTGAAAACCGTCTTTACATTGGATGGTTTGGTGTTTTGATGATCCCTACTTTATTGACCGCAACTTCTGTATTTATTATCGCTTTCATTGCT
>CANTUR010002130.1:0-48062 GCA_947683625.1 Mallotus nudiflorus
ATGAAATTTTGGAAAAGGGGAATTGAAAATGGAAAAGCATTCGCCCTATAAAAGGAGGAGTGGCTGACCTCGGAGTCAATGTAAATACAAGGTTCTCGGATTCCTTTCCGGCTATTTCATATCTATCAGAAAGAGAAAGAAGAGCTATAAGGGACTTTACTTGCTCGACTGGAAAGGGTGCTAGGGTCCTTGAAGAAAGAAATTAACTTCCTTAGAACCCATTCTATTCGAATAATTCTGCCTGTGAGCTATAGTCTGACTCCGCTGCCACCCTAGGTCTGCTTGTGACCTAGCACGGATGAAAGCTCTTTGGACGCTACCTCTATCTTATATCTTAATCTTACAGACGAGCCGATCTCATCTCCTATCCGTATTGAATGAAGGTCTTGCAGAGCCTAGAATGATAATCAAAGGCTAACTAACCTTCCCTCTTATAAGAGATCGGACATTTAAGGAACCTAATGAGCCTTCCGTCAACAAAGACCAAGAAATCTCCTTTTTTCGGCTTAAAGAAAGCCATTTGCAGCCATTTATTAATCCACGGAAGCAGATGAGGAAGATGGCCGCAGATGTTTGGGGCAAAGCCTAAAGTGTAACAAATGCTGACTCCTAGTATGGAGTATGGATATGGCTGAACCGCGGTATACTTTGCATAGGCAAAGACGACGAGAATTCAGACCCGGCTTTTTGAACTCAATTTCCCGAAGAAGAATTCCACTCGTAGACGTCAGGAGTTGCCTTTACAGAAGGATGGTTGTTTGCGGCGAAAGAATCTTACCAAAGGTCAATATCAGCAAATGACGAAAGCAGCCAGCTGAGCTGAAAAAAAAGGAAAAGCAGCAGCTTTCACATCCATAATATACAAGGCTGAGTCAAAAGAAGTAGTTTCAACCAAAGACTATTCGAAGACAATGGGATTGGTTCTTACAGTTCAATTCCAGGTGAAAAAGAAAGCGCATTACTCCTTCCAATATTCATTGCCTCTATTTCCGACTTAAGAGTTAGACTGGGCGATATATTCTTTCTTGCGCAAAGCCTCTCTCCTGATCTTGATAGCACGGGAAAGAAGAACTATAGAGTTAGAGTAGAGGGAAAGCCCAGGTCCTATCGAACCTCTCTATGGTCGCCTCGGTCTCTTTTTACTTTTTAGGATCAACCTCTTTCGGATATGAAAGAACCAGCCCTTGACAGGCGAAGAGAGCATCAGTAAGGCTCTGCCTTATCTATAGAAAAAAAGAAGCTTCCTCTAGTCGGTCCTAAAGAGAGAAGTCTTCTTCCTTTACCTCAAGGCTTCCTACTTTCTTTCCTGGCGATGAGGAAGTCTCCTAGGCGTGATACGGTATATGAAAAGCCTTCCATTGAACTGACACTCCCTTTCTTAATCTTATTCACATCCAGAAGCACTTTACGCTCCAGACCGATTAGAGGATGTGTCCAACGATCAAAATAAGCAAGCCTTGCCGCATCCGATAGAAATAAAATATATGCCAAACTTATATCCAAAAGCTAAGGGTGTGGACAATAGAAGGTGCAAGTTTGACCGGGGCAATAAAGATTCTCACTATCCAATATCAGTCTATGAATACGAAAGTCTTTAGAATCTAATAGTCTTTCATATAGGTAGTAAGAAAGAATATTCTCGAACAACCTATTTTGATTCAATCAACAACCGATTTTCTTCCTGATGTCCGTGGGTGTGGGACTAGTCATTCCCGCTACGCACCTTGCCTTACTAGCTTTATTGTAATCCTCTTTTCCCTCAATCCTCTTCTGCATCACCAATGATAGTGGACCAAGAACTCCTACTACCACTAGCACCGGTTACTGGAACAGCAGATGATTTCACTCTAACAACAGATATGGAGACAACAGCTCCGCCTTAGGTCAATCCCTTTTTGAACAACCTCTTCTGATTAACTTCCTGAACCACCAGCATTGGATTCATTCTTAACTATGAGATTCCCAAGAGCTAATTCGATAGCAGTAAGACCGGTTACGCTTACACCAACAGCTGGTAGGCAAAGGCAAACAACAGATATGGCTAAAGCACCGGTAAGACCAAGAGCGGAAATGAAGACAGCTTCTATGCCAAGAGCGTCTCGTTGAGATCCTGAGGAAAACTCCCCGAAATAATAAAATCTCTCACCATGTTCACCAAGGATTGCCCTACCACTTCCCATTGGCTTTGATAAACACTGGCTGAAGCCCATCCGGTCCTGGAGCTTTATAAGCCCCCATATCAAAAACAGCTTTGCGCACCTCCTCCTCAACAATACTACCCCCCAAAAGACTGCTGCTCTTCCATCGAGAGCCTAGGAAAAAAAGCACCTCTAATGCCTAAAACTGGGCCATTAGCATTCTCTTCAGTGTACAATCTACCATAAAACTCAATAGCCATTTGCTTCAAACTCTCCGGCTCATGGACCCTATTGTTATTACTGTCCCGCAAGGCTTCAATTCTTTTCCTCTTCCTCCGGATGACTGTTGTAGAATGAAAATAACGAGTATTTCTATCACCCCACATAATCCACTTTGATCTGGATTTCTGGAACCATAACAATTCTTCCTGCAATAAAAACCTCTTCATAATCACGCTGAAGTTTTGCTCGCAGATTTTCTAAGCGGCTTGACCTACGAAAATCAAGGAGACGAAGGCTATGAACCGAAGGTGAAGGAGACGCTCAATACCTTCCAATCTAGCCAATAATCTGCGCTTCCTTGAGAAAATATTACCAAAGACCTTCTTGTTCCAAATTTTGACCTGTTTCACCAAAAATGATTTTGCTTGACTCCAACCCAACTCCCCTTTCCTGTTGTCCTTGACAAAATTCCTGAAATTGGCATGGGTTAGCCAGGCAGCCTGAAAGCGAAAAGGCCTTTATCCATTGGAGGGGGAGGGACCCTTGAAGTTGAATTAGGGTAGGCCTATGGTCTGACTTAATCCTTGGAAGATGACGGACTACCGCTTCAGGAAAAAGTAACCGCCACTCAACGTTACAAAGGGCTCTATCAAGGCGCTCCTTAACACTACCTCTCTCCCAAGTGAACTTAGGACCAGTAAAAACCCATATCCACCAACTTACAATCATCAAGAATTGCTTGAAGCTCCTTGCATTTAGAGAATCTAACCGAAGCTCCTCCTTACTTTTCATCCTGAGATTTATAGACATTAAAATCTCCTGTTAAAAGCCAGGGACTAGAGATATCACTCGCCAACTTACTAACATCAGCCCACAAATCCTTGCGAATTCCCGGAACAGGACTGGCATACACTGCTGAACACAACCCACAATCCACCCCAATTTCCATCTAAAGTGTACAAGCAGCTTCATAGAGTAAAAAAGCTCAACCTTTACCTGCGCCGAATTCCATAAAAACCAAATTCCACACAGAGAAACCATGCGCCTCCTCTCTGTAAGAATCTGAGAACCCCATCTTCTTAATCACCGAGTCTGCCTTAGCCCCGCTAATGCGAGTCTCCATCACCACACAAATACTCGGCTTATATCTAGCAATAAGATCCTTTACAGCACAAAGAAACATTTTGCTGCCTGCCCCTTGGCAGTTCCAACAAAGAATCGACATAATTATAAAACACGAGCAAGGTACAATGATCCCCATGGGATAAAACCCATCCAAGCAAAGAAACCAAATTAGGCTGACTCAGTCGCAACAGCGACTTCGCCTAGCTCTTGACCTAAGGTTTTTCAAAGCCTCCTTTGACAAAACATTCTCCTCCACCACCATTCGTCGGGGTTTGTGCTTCGATGGTCCAGGCTCCTCATTCTGCTTATTCTTTTTATTTTACTTAGATTGGATGATCGATATCTCTTCTTACTTGGATCTGGAGGCTTCTTTGAATTGAAAATTAGAAGAGATTTGTTTAACGACGATTGAATATCAACAGAGTTGTTTGAATGGTTGCTTACAAAGATATCAAAGGGATTTGACAAATTGGTATCGGGTAGGGTCAGGTTCGATGAAGAATAAGGGGGCATAGGAAAAAAATTACCCATATTCTTTTTTTGGGTAATATAAGAAATGGGCCTGAAGTTTCGGTAGTGGGCTTATTGGGAACAGATTGGTAGTGGTATTGTTTTGGCTAATGGTTTTATCCTGGCTGATCTGGTTTTTTAACACTGGGCCTCGCAGATGAGCCCATACTCCTCATCTCTTCTCTTTTGACTTCTTGTTATTAGGACTTGTCAATTCATTTAACATGATACCGCGATCCCCTCCTCCACTTTCCAAAAACTGACCCTTTAGGGTAGGGATTTTAGCCTTTCCAGAGAGTGCCAGTACACAAGCAAGTGAGAGATGTCTTTTTAGAAAATGAATGATTCCATTCCCGGCTATCAAATTTTAGTTCCTGTTGTAGTCTTTTTTAATCCAGCAAGTAAGGATCCCTTTGAAGCAGGAGTTTCTCTCAAGGCAAGCAGTAAGGAAGATTTCCAATGAGCAGGAGTCAAAATGGCTGGGGGCTTGAATAGAGCTTTTATATTAGGCTTGGAGTTCAACACGTGAAGTTCTCAAAAGAAGAGTTCTCCCGGGTTTCTCGAGGTTACCGATCCAGAGGAGCCAATAAAGAGGGTGAGGCCAGTCATAATATAATTCCTTCCATCCAAGCGCCAGTTTTTGTAATCTCTTTCCTTCTCTCTGGGAGTTCTATTTAAGCCATTGCTAGTCCTTTCTCTGAAGTTTGCTTTTGAGTTGAAGTTTCTTTACCCTTTTTCAATCCATAACTTTGCCATCAGGAAAGTGTTCAAGCAGAGCATGAGTATCTCATATTCTATTGCTGGAGAAGAGAACTCTCAAGAAGGTAATTTCGACAGTCAAGGCAGGCGCAAGCCAGGGTATTTGCGTCTAGCCCAAGTTCTAAGCCAGCCTCTCTTCCGTTACTCCTCAATCCTTTTGATCATCAAGTTCCAAGATGAAAGGATCTTGGGGTGGGCCTATGCCACTTGTGCTATAAAAAAGTGGTTCGGATCATGGGGGGAGACCTGCTAGCCCATGATGGATAGGGGTCCATTCAGAACCCGCAACAATTAGAATAGAAGAGAGGTGAGGGTTTAGCCTCTTGATTTAGGAGTGAAAGAATCTAAAAGCTATGGAGATCTAGTTACTTCTCCACTTAACTCCTATCCTAGCTCTAAGACTATTGAAAGAAGGAATGCCAAGTAGAAGGAGAAGGCCGATGAAAGTTATCCCAAGGTCCTAGGGAATATCTGCTTCGAAAGGACCAGGAAAAGCAACTGGCTCTGACTTGGCTTGAAGGGAAACTCACCTGTACCGATAGCAAGGAGAACTAAAACTCGATTTTGCTATCTACCACTGACTTATACAGACTCCCACAAGAAAAAAGAAGATATTTATTTAGATTGAATACCATTACTCCTTCGATGTCCACTTTTAAAAACAAAGAAGAATAGGGTTATGTATACGAAACGTGTGAAAAGAAAAGAATAGCTCCAGCCTTTAGCTATTAAGGTGCGGAAGTTGATTCTCCGACATTCAAGCATCTAATAGAAATGTACGAGGAGGAAGCGAATGCGCTCTTTTGGGATCAATAGAAGAGAGAGCTCTGCCCTTATGGAACGGGAAATGATTAAGCCCGTTCGTTGGCCCTCCTACTCGTCACTCGCAATTCCTTTAAGCTAAGTCGGCCTATTAAGATCTCGCCTTTATCTCAATGCCGGGTTTCAGCTCTAATCAAAATCCTTCTAAGACAAAAATGGGACTTTCATGCTCAAGATTGAATGCGTACTAGAGGAGGGCTAGCTTGCAACATACATTATTAACAATTGAAAGGGGGCAAGAATTTCACTCTTGGGGCTGTATGCCGCATTGTTTATGGTGATCGCATCGCAGATCAAATTGAAACTGGCATCATTAGTGCGTGAGAAAGCTGGGACACACACCGGGAAAGAAAGTCCAGTCCTTCTGATTATATTCTACTACTTATATTACTACTAAGTTATTAGCAGTGTCTCTACGACGTTATCTCTTTTTATTATAGAAATGTTTTCGCTACAAAGCATCCATAGTCGTCTTTCTGTTAGTACAGAGCACTAAGCTAGGAAAGGGGGTCTTGAGACGGAGAAATTAGCTATACCTCAGCTACCTACTCTAAGCGCTCGGGCTACACGGCATCTCTCGCTAAGAAAAAGGCCATATAGAAGAAATGTTCTTACTGGCTCTACCGACTCTATTGCTCCATCTTCCTTCTTTCACTTAAGGGGAAGGCTTTGCCTACTTATAGTAAGGAGAGAAGAATGTGAACTCGGGAATTCAATTTGGCCAAGTAAGAAGCCTAGGGTGAAAGAGTAGCTTTTATATAATTAATTACTTATATAGTAGTAACCTTCTCTCCTCCGTTACAACATAGGTCGTTCCATTCCTGCTATTGGCATTGTAACAGTAGTGGATAGTGACATTGATTGCTGCCACTGGCTCTGACATCAGAATCAGAGAAAGAGAGAGCTGATATTTTTGAATGTTACGCCCAAAACAAAAGGCAGTCCCATTAGGTTAGGAATCATCGGAATCAGCTTCAAGCTCAAGCCCCAGTTTCGTCAAAGGGGAAGAATCGAGCTACCTAGCAGGTTAGGAAAGAAAAAACCTAAAACCTTGCTACCACAGAGTAAGGCACAGAGGTATAAGCAACTAGTCAGATTCCCTTGTTGTTCTTGTTACAGAAGAGCCTGATCCCGATATAGAAAGTCTTCTATTAGCAGAAAAAAGTCCTAGTGCTGATAGCAATGGAAGAATCTAAAGTACGTGTTGGGATAGAATCTTATTTATTATTAAGTCAGTACCCGATTCCGGGGAAGAAGTAAGTGCCAGAATATCCGGAAAGACTCTCTTATTACTTTTCCTAATTTGCTAATTCCTAGGGGGCGTATTAAAGTTACGGAAGACCTGTGTAAGCTCTTTCGGCTTAGGGAGTTGACCCGTATAGCAAAATGGGTCTGAACCAGAAGAATCAGTTGTGGAAAAAAAAAAGGCTCTTACCAGCCCGTCCTTTTATTCCACAATTGCAGCCCCTTCGGAAGCTAACTCTACCTACTCCTCCCGGTTTAGCCTGTATCATTTTATGATGAGGGGCTTAATCTGGTATGGAATGGGTTGTTACGTAGTTAGTCCGGAAGTTGTGCTTTCTTTGAGTCTCCGGTCTAGGGCGCTAGACGCATTCCCACTACTTTCTTCAACGGTTATAATTTCATAAATGAACAAGTAACTTTCTATCTACCCCTTGTTTCCTTTTGGTAGTGGGAAGTGATTGGAGTAGCAAAGCAGGAAGGTTTTTTCTAATTGAATGAATCCGGTGGGATTGGCTTTATGCTCCTTGACTGGACTTTCTCTTGTTGTTATCGAGTGCCTGCAGCTTGACTTCTTTATTCCACATGGGCTAGCCCTCCTCGCTTGCATGCCTTGTGGCGAACTAGACTGAGAATTTCTAAAGAAGAGTCACGCTCTCTCTTTTTTCGCCCTTTAAGAAAGAGTTACTGTTCTCTGTTATCAAATCGTCTGTGCTCACGAATCGATTGTGGAAGCTTAATGAAAATGAATTCTCGTATTATAGTTACAGTCAACACAGTAGCTGTAACTATACCAGCGCTCTGTCCTTTATTAGTACTCTCGCATATCGTTTCTTACTGAAGAGTTTTTAGGAAAAATGTAATGTTGGCGCATATACGCTCAACCAATTACTAGTTGGTTTTAGTGTTTATATAAGAAAATTAGAGATCCTTGGAACACCCAGCCATTACCCCCACTTTTGATAGGTGGGACATCAATTTGAATTAGATTTCACAGTAATTAGCTGATTAGAACTCGATTGCTAATTGAATTACTACTTTTAGTAAATGAAGAATAATGGAATAGATGAAGATAAAAAAAAGAAAGAAGACGTTGCATAGTACCCAGCTGACTTACGAATACCAACAGCACTAAAAGAAGTAGTGCTTTCTCTCGGGATTCACTCTTATTCATAGATTCATACATCTTATATATACCACGGATTCCCCCTTCCTTCGGAAGTAGATGAGGGCATGGTGATCAAGAGACTGACTGACTTACCTTACCAATTACTCAATGCCTGACCTGAATGTGAATGGCGAATGCCTTCAAGCAAGGTTTGAAGAGCTTAGTGTGAAAGACTAAGGAGATAGGTAAGATTAAATAAGTCAATTCTATAGCTCCTAATAGTGCCAAAAGGTAAGCAAGGGGAGCAGCAATCGTCTTCATGCCATCTTCATTCAGTTGAATGCCGCAGATCGTCTTCTGCATAGGAAAGGATTACTACTAAGAGCGCATTCTTCCTTCAAAGAGCCTTTATCTCGCCGATGTGAACGAATCGTCTGAATCAAACAATTCCTCTTCTCAACAGCAGTCGTTAGGCCTCCCACCAATAGTTCAGTCGGGAGAGAGCGGCGTAGAGGATCGATGCAATTGAGACTATTGGGATATCAATAATATTCCGATTTGGCGTATGACTATTACTGTTACTGTATTGCTAAGAGTTGCGGGGAGAGAGATTTTAACTCTTGAGAGATACGACCAGCGGGATAGAAGATAAGGTAGGCTAAGCCGGAAGGATCAATAGTCAAGATAGCCACGGACAGAATAGGTTAGCAATTGAAGAAGAAGTAGCTGCACATTCATGCCCAAAGTAGGCAGCTATTGAATCAGATCTTATCCTAGCTCTGGTCTTGTTGGTGTGATCGTATCCCTTGCTTGGCTCTCTCCTGTTGATTATGCCGGATCTGATGGAGGAAGAACCGCTCTTAGAAATGTGAACGTAACCCTCGCTATTTCATCTCCGGCTATTGAGCCAAGCGGGAGAACTGATTGCACAATTGAAAGAAAGAATAGGCTATGGGACTAATGACTTAACTGTTGATGGAATAGATGCTCTTCCTGCTCTCGTATCCGATGAAAGCTAACTGAATGCCTATCTGCTGCAATTGGTATTTCATTTGCTGTGAAAGAAGAAGCTGTGGCACTTTCGGACAAGAAGCAAGTGGAAAAACGGCTTGTTAAAGTGAATCAGAAAAGGAAGAATGGCAGGGCAATACCTCACCAAAAAACAAGCTAGCCATACCAAAGAAGCTAGCATAGCTAGCGAGACTAAATGCTTTAGAAATTGCCTCAATTAGCCAAGGTCGGTATAGAGCTTGCCAGCAAGCAAGCGAACAAAAAAGCCTCCTCCTCTCGGAAGGAATCAACCGATACTGATTCTGATAGGGCAAAGGACAGAGGAAAAGCAAAGAAAGCGAAAGATTTGGTGCTTGGAACAGACTTTCAAGCAAGATGTCCAGTAACAGATGCTGACAGCAAGCATTCCATCGATCAAAGAACCCATGCTTCATGCTTGGGAAGTCTCTCCTTTCTTTCTCTTACCTAGAAATGGAAAAAGACTTCAAACAAGTAGCTCGTGGAACATCCCCCACTTGCCCTTTTTTAATGGCTTTCAGCCTACTTACTACCCATGAAAGGGACTTTGCTTCTGTTTAAGATGGATTCCTATACCCTGGAACTTTAAATTAAACCACACCGCCCACTAACCATATGGTTACCCGAAGGATATTCTGCTTTCTTCCAAGCCCACTAGGAATAGAGTAAAAATGCCTTCTTGTTACTATCTATTCAAAGTATATTCTCAATCGGCGAAGTCTCGCTGCATTGAAAGCGGTAGACTGGTGCTTCTATCCAGTGAAGCACGAGAGCCTCCCTTCTCAGGCATTCACTATAAGGCTAAACTCCAGAGTCACTCATCTAAGATAGGAAAAGAGAGAGGTATCAAACATATTACGATTGAAAGGAAAGAAGCTCTTAGGGAGAAAACTCCTGATACAATCAACTACAGCTAGCGAGGAAGGGAATGGGAACTACGGTCAAGGTTTGCCGTAAATAACAGATTCAAGCATCCGAACAAGAATGCCAATGGTTCAGATACCCCAAAGCCACAAGAAGCCACTTAGGATTTATTCTATCCCGGAGGGGAGGGTTTCGTGACAACGCCTTCCTCTGCGGTCTCGTTGCGACTCCCATCCCAAGAATGGGCAAGTCAAAACAGGCAAGGAGGATACCACTGAGGGACAAAATAGACCTTACCAATTACTATTCATTAAGCCCGTCGAAGAGATGGATCCTCTGGACACCGAAGTTCGGGCGGATCGGAGTCTCATTTCAATGAGTTTTGGCCTCGACAAGCCCGGAACGTAAGTCAATAAATGAACGGGGGGATGAACTGACTTTTAATACAAGATAATATGTTTGAAACCTCCTGCCATAAGGAAGGGGAGATCCGTAGTAAGAGTCGACTCCTTCGGCGCCTTGCTATTCTCTCAGATTCTCTCCTGAAGTGACGTCTTTCAGTACTGGGACTCAAGTAAAGTAGTTGAGAGAAGTGATCTTTGTCAGGTGCCGTTAGTGAAGTTCCTTTTGTCCTATATAGATATAGGTTCGCTCTAAAGATCTGTGGAAAAAGTCAATAAGCGAGGAGGTCTGTTGGCACTGCACAGAGAAGAGTCACTTGCGGTAGTTTCGGGTTCAAAGAAAGATTCCCCTTTTCGTATGCTCGGCAGGTCAGTTCGGTACTAGCGGATCAGAAAGATAAGCCAGGTCAGCTGCGGCTTCCAGTACCAGGACACAAAATGGGTTTTGAGATCATAGAGAGGGGACGAAGTAGAGCTGCAAGGATAGGTGACGTGAGGAGAGAGAGTGCCTCTTGTGACAGACAGCCTTAGAAGCAGATTCCTATCCTTGTTGTAGGAAGCTTTGCAGCGGCAACCAATGATATAGGAGTAATACCTGAGGCAAGTCACTAAGCGAATAGAGCAGTTAGCGAGGAGTTCAACATTTATTCTGGGATGTAGCTCCGGGTTATAACAAACAAAGAAAGATAAGAATATAAAGGCACCGCGCGTACGCTAGAAAGACGTATAGGCAAGCCTTTCTTTAAAATCATATGGATCGCTTTTCGTGATTTTCCTTTCCATAGGCATAGGCTTTCCTTTACGAGTAGACGGTGACTTTTTATCCCTGTGATCTTGAAGAAGGTGTACCGTACAGTCTGGTTCAGTCGCAAAAAAGTATGTAGAGTGAGAATGAAGTCTAAGTCGAATAAGCCTAATTGAGATTAGTTCATCTACCTTCTTCCCCTCGCTTTCTGACTCTTCAACTTGAGATAAGATGCATTGATTTTTTGCTTTCCCGGAAGGAAGAGAAGAACTGGATCACGTAGGCGAGCGAAGGGCAGTCTCATTCACATGGCAGGATCCTGGATCTCGGTTCGCTCTTTCTGACTCGCACAGTGATAAATTTAGTCTTTTTGATCGACTCAACAAGCCGGGACTACCATCTTGAATTCTCTTCTTGGGACCAATTCCTCCGTGGTTTTCAGAAGCCCAGTAGGTAGTAGTTCGATCCAAGACAACTCTCAGGCAACCGTCATTGAGAAGGTCAACTGGAAGGTCGAAAAGAAGATCTCGTCCACGAAGGACAGTCCAATTCCGATCTTGTTTTGTATGGTCCATTACTCATAGAAAGCCACCAGATTGACTATAGTCCTCGGGCATCAAACTTACAGTAGCCAGGCCAGGTCCAACCCTTTAAAGTTGTTCTCTTCATCTTTTAGAGAAAGGAGCTAACTCGTCTTGCTTGAAAGAAAGAAGACATGCCTCGACTTGCCCCATTGATTGATTGATGGATTTTTTCCTGAGTCGGGATTCGCTTTTTCCTTTTCTTCGGGTTTGCAAGAGCTATGCCTTTTTTGAAAGGTTTGATCTCGCTGGAATTGTGGAAAAAACCTCACTTAAGAAGAAGGACATGGGGCGGGGCGATTAACCACTACAAACAAGCTGAGGATTTGAGATAGATAGAAAGGAGTCCAATCTAAGCAAGCTTAGTGAAGGGAGAAACAATCCTACTAGTAAGCAAGTATAAGCAAGCGAGGAATGAGTCCCTGCTAGTGCTAGTATTGGTTGGTGTTACTTTTTCATACATAGGATTGTGGCAAGCAACATAAACTCAAGTTAGTGTTAGGGTGCAGCGTGAAGGCCCCCTCGAATGTTCCTTGAGTTGACGTCACTGGGACATCTACCGCGAGGATCTGCTTCAGCAAGTCTTCTCCCAAAGGCTGCTGTTCATTGACTCCCTTTGTCGTGTTCCTCTTGCTATCGCAGGCTGAGGTGGACTGGAGTTTTTTCGTGAACCAACGAGTTCAGTCGTGTTGCGTAACGAGTCTAAGGGAGTGGAGTATACTTTTTCAAACTATGATATAAAACAAATAATAATATACTATATGACAGTTCTCCTCGCCTACTCTATAGTTCTAGTCCGCCTACCGAACGGAGGAAACAGAGATTATACCACATTGCTTCGAGACTGGAAGGAATGTCAGTCATAAATAATGAAATCCATATAACTCTACTCCGGGTTGTGAGAACATCGTGCCTGTTGCGATTGTGTGGCTTTTCCGCATGGTTGGAGACCCCCTATGAACAAACAGTAGGGTGGTGTAGGAGAACCCCGACTCCCTAATGCAAGATAGAGCTCTTAGGGTGCGTTTCGTCTTTGTCAGGAAGAAAAAAGTGGCAAGAGGAGTGTATCCATACCCGTACCGAAGAGATCTTGGGAAGGCATCTCTATAGATTTAGTAGTTGGACTACCAAAGACCCAGTCGGGTCATGACAGCTGGGGGTAGTCGATCGATTCGGAAAGATGGCAGGCTTCAATTCGCGGAGGATCACGAATGATGCAACGGAGCCGGGCTTTTTTTGGATGCCAAACCTGCCGTAGTCGGTATCGCAGCAGGGAATAAGACGGCGCATAGTTCCGGTGACAGTTTCTGAAACCGGGGAGGCCCTTCTCTCCTGGACTGAAGGCGGCTGATGTCAACTTTGTAGTCGGCATTCTTAAGTAGCGTAGCAGCACTAAAGGTGTCGATGTATAGGGTTTTATGTTTCAAAGTTGTACTGACTATTATTCTCCTGATGAGAACGACGACTAATCCCAACTAACTGGTTATCCAGTACCTCTGACTGGACTTGGTTAGCCTGATAAGGAGGTTCAGAAGGTGGGAAAGATCGCTCCTAAGTGCATTCTTTATCCTATATACGATAGGACGCACCTTGGAAAAGCTTCAAAAGCCTGGGATCCTGTCCCTTGGACTGGGAGAATGGAAAATTGTCTCCTTATTTTCGATAATTAATTCTTTACTTCTCTAATGAAGTGCCCTAAGTGAGTAACGATTTGTTTTGATCACTCATGAAACACATCATTGTGTGCTATTTGGATAGCACTCTTGTTGTCACAAAAGAGAATAGTAGGCCCAGAAAAAGTTACTCCCATATCCATCGCAACAAAATAATCTCTGATGTAGTATCAGCAAGAGCCCTTTACTCGGCTTCTGCACTAGAGCGAGCAACCACTGTCTCTTTCTTGCTCTTCCAAGATAGTTGAGAGTCACCGAAGAAAACGCAAAAGCCAGTAGTGGAGCGATGATCTGTAACATCACCAGCATTAATACCTTACTTCAGCTTTAAGAGGTAGGGGTTGCCAAGCTTGACTAATAGAATAGGGGTAGCAAGGTTTCCAGAATAGTCATTTTATTTTAGAAATATTTAAATACATTTAGCAGCTACTAAATGAGAGACCCGAAGAGACTGCATAAACTTGTCTACAAGTCCAACAGCAAACGAAATCTCTGGGCGAGTCAGAGTGAAGTACTGGAGACCACCCACCATACATACTCCTATAGGCCGATGGATCTGATAGCAGCTCACCATCATGAGAATACAGCTTGGCATTAAGCTGGAGTCACACAGGGCAACCTGTGAAGCATTCCATGGTAGAAGATCCATGGCATACTTCTGCTTAAGTTAGATGCATACCTGGAGACCGAAAAACTTCAATCCCGGTTAGAGGACCCAGATCTTTCATATGAAACTGCTTGCCAAGACGTTGCTTCGGAATAGCAGCAGAATCATTGCCGGTAATATTTCTATTTTTGTGAAATACAAATGGGAATATACCTGAGAGCGCTTGACAAACAAATAAGGTGTGATCCAGCTGAACTACTATCTAATGTTAGTAGTGCTGTGCTGAATTTTTCAAAGCCTGTTTGAGTTGAGTCCATAGAGAGCCTTTGAAAGCTTACACAAATAGTCTGGATGAATAGAGTCTTCATAACCGGGGGGCCTCGACCTCTTCTTTGAGATCTCCTTTCAGTGTCAGTTTATAACCATTCCGTTTGAGTGCCATTTATCGAAATAATATCAGCACTTTATAGTCCCCGTCCTGCTATGGATTAAGGAGTTAGGAATCCAACTTGCTCGCTTTCAACCTCACTTGCTTTTGACCTAAAATCCATAGTCTAAGAAGAGACTGCTACCTCTACTGGTCTAGGGGGAGAAAAACATCTTATTATGGTCCGAGGAGAGCCTTTCTTTAGGCTCTTGGTGCCATTGAACCTCTTGCTTGTGAGAATATCCCATGCGATAAGGTTCTGACCCCAGTATCGTAACGTTATAAGCCCTAGCACTTGTAAGTTTGAACTCTTTTGAGTCGTGAACTGGGGGACAAAGACCTCGGTTCTGGTATGTCTTAAATGCTTGATTTAATCCTCAATTGGTGAGTCCCTTCCTTTGCTTTGTGTGCTCTTTTGGTGCAGTCACTTCGTTAGGAAATTGGGAAGGCTTCAGACGGCTGGTCTACTTCCTGCTTTAGATGGACAAGAATCCCCTGCAATTGCTATTGAATCCGGTGCTGATGCTCGAAATCGAAAGAAGTTAGTGGCACTTCTTTTCTTTTTTCACGCTTGAATTACGAGACAGACTAGCAAAAGTTACATCCATACAGGAATAACCCCTGTTCGTAAACCCTGTTGTCTTAGGCTGTTCTGCTTGCGAATCCGCACTTTCGGAATAGAATGCTTGTTTGCAGGAAATGAATCAATAACGGTGTCAAATGCAAGAGAAGGAGCTGCATCGAATGCCCTTGCCCTGTTAGCAAGAAGGAGCTCTTTGGCTGTTAGCAATAATACGATAGGAGTTACGGTTTAGGTTTAGGATTCCTAGCTTTAACGTGGCAAATTTGTCCTCCATTAGCCTTTTCTCTGCTCGTGGATAGATTAAGTATTCATCTGACTCTAAGGGATGCAAGCGCCCATTAGACTAGGCACCCCCTTCCGAAATCAATCCTTGACTGCCATCGAAAGCAGTCCTTACGCCGATTAAAGCAAGAACCCTAGATGCAGAGAATCCGCTGTTAGGAATCGATTTCATCACAAAGAGTTCAGTCGGGAGAGAGCTAGGGGACATATATCCCTCGTAAGCCTTAGCTACGTCCCAAATTTCGACTACCCTCGCCCGGGGATCTTGCACTCCTCTCACATGCCATATGTAGTAAGGTTAAGGTGAAGCAAGAACCTAAACTGTGAGACCGCAGGAAGAGCTCCGCTCAACGTCTAATCACCGTGTCCGCTTGGGCCGGATCTGGGTATGATTGGTCTCCTTAGTTGGATTGGTCTCTGCTACGTCATCTAGCCTACAGGTTTCCGCTTCTTGCCTTCCCTTCGACTAGTTGTCTGTCGCCTCTATTCCTTCTCTCCTTTACACGAAACTTCTTTACGCTAAAAAGAGGAGTCCTGTAATCTGGCTAGTACGGGTGGAGTCATTCAGCGCGAGGCATTTCCTTTTTGGACACTGGAGAGGGCAGGCAATGCTAAGTCCTCTAGAGAGGCTCAAATCCACAGGATACTCCGTTAGGAGCAGAGCCATTCGCAACACATGTCGAGGGCGAGCGAGGGAGCCCTGACGATAAGCAGTGGGATACGCTGGCAAAACTTTTTGGTAGAATGGAAAAAGCCCCGAATAACGGGCATTCAGCAAAGACAACGAAAGATGGGGCTCCTCAAACGCGCTTATAAGAGAAGATATTTTCCTTACGATGGAAGGTACGGTACGTAGATAGACCGATGGACATTCATTGGCTTGACCGTAGCGACACGGATTCCCACTTATGCCACCCTAACATCCAGAGGAAGAAAAACCGGTATCGGGGTATGAGAACGACTTTCTCCTATAACAAAGGACATTTAGTAGCGAAAAGCATTGACACTTCTGCCTTCTAGGCTAGAACCCTCAAAGCTGGAAGAAAGGACAACCTAGCTCAACTGATTGATTGGTACCGTAGCCCCGCGTGTGCGGTAATGGGCAAGGCAGCCTAAAGAAGAAGATGCTGATAGCGAGTGATTCACTCCTAAAAGTAAATCATACTCTGTTTTCGTGGAAGATGGGGTAGCAGGTCTTTTCTTGTTCTTAGGGGGCGGAGGGTTTTCCTAAGAAGATGGAAGTGCTGGCAATCATAAGGGGATTGTTGCCTGTTCCCCGTTCAGGGGTGGGGAAGACCTTGGTCTAAGAATGAAAGTCAGAGCAAGTTTTTAGTCCTTTAAGAGTCCAATGTAGAGGAATGGCAGCAAGAACACTGGGGCTAGCGTGTCAAAACAAGTCCTTCTTGATTGACTTCCTTCTGCGGAAGTAGTAACTAGCAAGGAAGTAAGACCCAATAAAAAGAAGAAAGACAGAGCCTTAATTTCACCACTATGAGAGAAGAGGGGTTGAAAGAGAAAGCGCATAAAAGATCCTCGTGAAGAGAGAACGTAACGATAGGACTTCTTCTTCATAACACAGGAAACGGACTCTTCTTGGGACTTGTACTTCCTTTGTTTAGTTAGTAAGAATAGGCCGGGTCTCCGGACTGCTCCCATTCATTTGGAAAGTTAGAGCATCTCCTGTGGTAGTTGAGACTCCACCCCTCTCTCTAAAAGGGCAAAGGGGAAGTCAAAAGACCAAATCGGGAGCGAAAGGCGGTGGACATTCTCTTTAAGTAATCAATGGCGCACGAGCGATTAAGCGGGCATCTCCTGATTCGATGCTCTACTACGGCCGCTCCTACTTTCTTCTTAGTGGTTTGGTACTCCCCTTTTTAAGAAGTAAGAAGGGCTCTTTGTCGCTACAGGAAAGCCAGTGCATGACGATCCCTTCCCCTTTCCTCACATCAAGGGATAGAAAGGAAGAAGATTATAGCCAAATAGCCTGCCTATACCCCAGTGTCCAAAGCCTAATGAATTCCAGTCTCCATTCCTTTCTAGCTAGCTCAAGGTCAATGAGCGTCTTAGAGTAAGCTTTCTTAGAAAATGCCTGAACCAGAAGTATTGAAGTCTTTCCATCCCTCTATATCCCTTATCTCTCCTCCCACACGAGTCAAGAAGGCGCGTCCAAGACCTGGTGAATTATCGGCATTCACTTCGACTCCTCTTCAAGTATTGGAAATCATTGTGCCACAAGTCCTCCTATACAGCCAGCGGTGTAGCGTGAGTGGGAGCCTTTGATCAAGATGCCCGCCTTGGAGAGCCGTTTTCCTGAGAATCAATCGAGAAGGGCCCCTCACTAAGAACTATCCGGGCCAGAAATACAGAAGTGGAAGAAAGGGCTTGACCCACTTTCTCCACCAAGTGAATAACCCCCGCATTTTCAATGTGAAATTGGGGTGCCCGTAATCCCAGATCTTCCTGGTTTGGAGCCGCCAAACTCCTAGGCTATCGCGTAACAATGGACAATGGGAACTCTTATTCGCCGAGACCTGTATAAAGGTCAACCAAACCCAAGGATCCTAAAGTCATGCTAATCCCATTGGGCAGGATCTATGGAAAGGGGAGGAGTCGGTCAATGGAGATCCTATGCTGTTGAGCCCAGTCTGAGCGTATCAGTACCAATCTAGCAAGAGTTACTGAGGGCTTTTGAATGTGGGTGCTGTTGGGTTCAGCTAGCAGAGGGGATAGATATGCTGGTGTACTTTCCTGGTCAGAAAGGGAACAAGAACTAGTGACTAAACGAACGAGTGAAACGGAGTTCACAACGGAAGAGTGATGGCATGCCATGCCGGGCTTCATACATCTTCTAATATAGATGCCCGTTACCTAGTAGCTTTGGTTGGACCACCTTCAGCAGGTGACTCATTGGGGTGCACTGATGTTTATTATTATACTTACCTTAGCCTATTTATTTGCTTAAAAGACAAGACAGACGAAATCCCTCTTTTCTCTATGAAAGTCCTTTTTCCAAGACTTCTTTCTCTCCTTCGGACTCTTACCCCTCATATTTTGCCAAAACCCAAAAAAATCAAGGGTAGCTCCCTACTCAGAAGCGGTGGGAAGCAGAATACATGAGGCCAAGGCGCTTTTAAGCCCTCTAGTTCAGAATAAATTTAACGTGTATTCGAGAGGTTTGAAGAAAAATCAAAAGCCATCATCGAAGACACTGAAGATGTCAACTTGGGTACCCATCCCATCAAGGAGAAAAAGACTAGCTGACCCACCCTACCTTATGGAAGGAATAGACCCGACCTGACCTGTCCAGCTCTACCATAGATTAGGCTCGTAGCTTCATTCCTTCGCCAGCCGCATCCGGTTACGGGCATAGACACTGAAAGAAGAAACTGAATAACTCATCTTTGATGTAGCAGGCTAAGCTGGTCTTCCCCCAATATCTGGAAGAAGAACCAGACATCGGACTGGGTAGTTGGTCATCACCAACCGGATCGAGGAATGAAAGGAGAGGTCTCTCGAGCCTGCTATAAGTTGTCTTCGAGAACACAATAGTAAATATATATATATGATGATTAGGAATTAGAAATGGATAATGCTGTTTGGACTCCTACCGAAGCCGGGACTCAAGCCCAAGGCATGGATCTGGTTCAAGCAAGAAAAAGTGGACGAAGACTTGGTTGAGCCTGAACCCGGTCCTTTGAGGGATCCCTCAATCCTTAAGTTAAGTCTCAAAATGGATACGGACCCCTCTCCCCTTGAGAATTGGATTGATTTGGTTATTGCGGAACCAGCGTTCTCACTTTGCCAACTTTGTTTGAAAAGAGAGATCTATGATCCCCTTATTACCATAAAGGAAAAATCGGAAATATAGAATGTCTATGAGCCCTATGACCTTTCACTCCCGGAATGTGCTTTAATCCAAGGAAGCACTTCCCGGACATCTATATCTAGGGCTTTTGAAACCGGAGATCCTTCTTTTTTCAATTCGGGAACTGAAGGTGGCTAAGTCAAGGCGCCTTATCTTTCTAATCAGGTAGATTTGAGAAAAGGCCAGGAAGATTAACGAGACTATATTGGCTTCATCCCATGCTGCGGGAGTACTTGCTTTTGATCCATGTACCCATGCAAGAGTCTTGCTTTTTCGACGATTTCTTGCAGCTGCTCTCCTTCCCCATTGATTGATAGAAAGACCGAAGGCATTAGGGGCCTACCCCTGAATAAATAGTGAGACCTCGCCTACCACTGACTCGCATTGACAGAGGCTCCTTCTATAGCTCTGAACCCCCTCCTTGCTTTAGATAAGAACGGATAGATGTTCTTCAATTCAATAAGAAAGGAGCGCTGTTATAGGCCTTGATCATCCTTCTCCAACATAGGGGGACTCTCGAAGAGAAAAGGGAGCCCTCATTCTCCTTGACTCTTGCGGTCCCACATAGGACCTTCGCTACCTCGCTCAAAGCTTCTAAGAGCACCTCTCTCACCCCGTTCTCGTTAGTTTGGTTATCCATTGTGAAGTCTGAGCTCGACTCCTCTCTAATTCTCTATCTAATAGAAGAAAGAACTTATGAATGCCCTTACGTTGATAATTCCCTCTACAGTAGGTTATCCTTACGGTTGAGCTCCCTCTTCGTACATCTCTTGACTGAAATAGGGTTCTACCCCTTGAGTTTCGGGCCAACTTCTTTCTAAAATAAAAGGCGTGTTTTCTGATTCGTTCCGAGTCGCTAAGAGAGAGCAGCTCCCCTCCCTACTCTAATGAATCTAATGCTGACCACGTTCAGTTCACAGCTTATTAAAGGGATCCCTTTATGGAACTCAAATGACCTTTCGCTCCGGGTGTGGGATCGCTACCATCTACCTTTCCTCCAACAAGAAGGAACCATCCAAAGAAGCTACATGCCCCGCAACCCTCAATGCCATACTCCTAGGTGAAACCTTTAGCTACTAGGCGTGGCTGTGGACGAAGCTAGCAGCCGAAGGAATTGATCGAATATAAGATAGATATTCCGGGTGTACTTATGAGCTAAATCCTAAAGCAAGTAAGGTTGAGCAGCTCAGGCCCAATCCTACCATTGGTCATATCGCGGGATCTAAGTAGTTAGCACTTTTTATTGTCCATCCTGAAGCTAGATAACAGGAAGAAAAAGAGTGAGAACTCGGGGAGGTATCAGCTTTACGTTCCCCTTCCCCATACCATACATACGAAATTCTTTCATTGAAACATGATCTGGAAGAGGAAGCCTCAACCTAGAACGGGCACAGGTCCTACTCATCCTCCGTTCCAATATGAAAAAAACCAACACCAGATTATTGCGATAAGCATTCCGCTATAACGGGCAGACCGAACGAGTCCGGGATGTGGAAAGAAAGGGAAAGCGTTCAACTCAATTAGCGAAAAAAGTCTTTCATCAACTAGAATCCCGACTGAAGGAAACTAAGGTTTTAGTTCCGGTAGTGATAATGTGAGCCCTAAGCAGATCAAGCTTCCTTAGCGTACTGAGCCTACCTATTCAAGAGAACAGAGACTCGCTACCTAAAATGGTATTAATTCTCCTTTCGAGGGGAATCCTTTCTAGAGTAATCCGCCAGCCATAAGTATGAAAGCACATCCCCGGGGGTAAAAACTTGCAATCTAGGCCCGCTTTGTCTACTGAATTATGAACGCATCGGCATACCGACCTGCCTCAGCTAAGGAATGGGATTTTTCCATGTAAAGGCAAGCTGAAAAATATCTTTATGTACCTCAGATCCAGTGGGATCAGGCGCTTCTGCTTCGGTGAATGGTCTTTCTCGAGTGGAGATTCCTACGAATGGGATCGCTTCCTAAAGGTTGGCGAGATGGGGTCAGAAGAAGCATCGAAATTGCTCGTTCAAACAGAGATGTATGTGTCAAAGTATACCTGCAAGGGTCGGGCACCAGAGTTCCATTACTAGTATGAATAAGCGGCTGGAGTAACTCATACTGGACATCTGGGAAAGAAAAAGGATGGATCTTGCTGCTGGGAAAGAATACTCAACAATTGACTCTACAAGAACGACTTCTCCCAGGGCTCTAGCCCATCCCAGTTCGAATGAATTAGGGGTTTTTTACCAATCCGCCGGTCCCAATCTATTAGTCTTAAGGGGAGGAAGGAAAGACAGACAGTTTGGAAGGGAAGAGCCTATGAATGTGCAGTTGATTGCGCATAGCCCTTACTATTCAAGTTATCCCACTAGTCAAAGCATCTAGATCGATTCCTAAGAGTTTGCACATGGGTAAGCCCAGTAACGGATTAACCACGATCTTAGAGAATGCCTTCTTTGCAAGAATAAGATGTTCCGGTCCCTTTACTAGTTAGCGCTCCATGGGTCCTTGTCCTTTCTTACCTAATTCCCTTAACTTAAACACGGTATTATGCGCATCTTTCGATGAAAAGAAAGATCTTATTAGCTATAGAAGATGTAAACTATTCTTAGAACTTAAAGCCCTTACTTTCCGGAGCGTAAGAAGATGAATCCGTTGCCACGAAAAGAAGAAGCTATTTGGGAATAAGGTCAGCTATTTCACCTGTTGTCGTAATTGCTAGTAGTTGGTAAAGGTAGAAGGAAGGCAGAAATAGCCTTCAGGTTTCGGGAAGCCTTTGGCAGCTGCTACTGAATGTCCTGTTTTTTAATTCCCGAGAACCAATCGCTCAGCTGTGTGACACCAATGAAGTTTTCACTGTGGAGGCTCTTCGTTCCATTCCTTCTTCGAACAACAATTTCAACCTAGAAATGACTGTTAAAAAGAAAGAATCAGAATCCGTAAGGAAATTCTTATTAGTGACACTCAATCATGTAGAGAAAGGCTTCATGAAGAAACCTCGCATAGGAAAAGTCGGGAAAGGTGCTCATAAACTCATGATCGAAGTTATCCAACACATTTAGAATTGATATGCTTTCTGACTGTGGTAATGTGAGGAGAACCCGTAGGAGAGAAGGCTACCGAAGCCAAGGGTGTTTGAACAAGAGGAATGAAAGAAGATTCGTATTCAATGCTAGCCGACCCAGCCTCCCAGATCCGAAAAAAGTGGTGTGACACTTGACATTTAAAATAACGATTTTAATGTAATCGGACTCGGGAGAACAAGCAGAACTTCTTTCTCTTTTATATGATATGAGAGGACAGCTGCCACTTCCTTATTACCATTTCGACAATCGGGTCGGGAGATTCTTATTAGTGGAAAATAGCCCTAGCTAGATTCACTCCCGGTGAAATAGCAGCTACGCACCTTGGTCCCGAGCGTTTGAACTAATCCGAGTCTCTTGAGCTCTTTATGGCAGCTAGTCTAGATCGATTCCTAACCTAAGAGGATTGGCAAATCTTTCTTTGTTAAGACAGAGGGCTCTTTGATCGACTAAGCCGAAATGAAATAAAGATCTCATCACAGCACTTGTAGTAACCTTTTGGTTTCGTCTTAGCCCTGAAAGTTATCCCTATAGTCAATCCGCTACGCCCCAATGTTACGGAACAAGGCTTCGCACCTTGCTTGTGTGATCTGGGATCATCGGATTTGTCGGAGATCGCCTGCTTTGAAGGACCCACGGGGAACTAAGATCAAAAGATAAATCAACTGCAATAAATGGCAAAGGGTGAATCTCTTTACTAAGCTTTCAGGAAAGTAAGCAATATTCTCAGATGCTACGAGCTTGACGCACCTAAGCTCAGTCTTTCTGCCTGCTATCCTTCCCCGGCACAAAAACTTAATGAGTAAAGTCTAAGCCTAAGGATCACGACTAAATGCAGAGAGATAGATGATAAGACCCTCCCCCTGCTGAGCAACCTAGCCGAAAGTGGGCGAGGGCGACAGCCTTGCTCTTCAACAATTCTGTGTAAGTCAAGCTTCTCGATCCTCCTCCTCCTGCTGAGCCAATGAGCTCCAATCAGGCATGAAAGCACGAATTCAAGAATTCAACCACGAGGGGCTCTGATTTCTCCTCCTAGCGGGGGCTACTCACTCATTGTAGTCGTTAACCTCCTCAACGGGCCAATAGACAGAAAGTTAATGCTTCTACCCGACCGTCAGAGTCTCACTTCGTTCATAAAGAGCTTAGCAAACATCTACTATTTGAGATCTTTTGAAAGTCCTGTTCTTAAGGTAATAATAAATTTCTTATTCCTCAAAAAGAAAGGCTCTTTCTTAAGTTCTAGGGGCGGGATGCTAATAATCTACGTCCAACTCTTTCTTCATACCGCCAATCCTGTCTCAAGAAGGGAGTTAGAGAGAAGGAGAAGTTAGTTCCCCTTCGCTTGAGCTAATTCCCGATTTCCAGTGGAGGCTGCAAAGGTTAAGATACTAAGGTGCTTTGGCACTCCTGGTCAGATTTTTTTCGTTCGCTCTAATTTCGGCTATCTTCCCTCACTCAAAAGATCAGCCGTTGTGACACAGGCGAGGTAGGCCGTAGATTGAATAGAGAAAGAAGGACTCGTATTTGACAGATTTCGAGCAACCCCCAACCTTCTATAAGGCCACTGCTATCTCTTCTTCCGGCTCTAAGTGACCTGACTACTTTCATGCTTCGAATGAGAAGTTGCGCTTTCGATCTTGTTCTCAGCTCCGGGTCTGGTTCTTTAGGCGAGGCTCTTTACTTTACAGGGCCTTTATGGTTCAGGAATTCGTGGTTGGCTTACTTTTGTTTGTTTGGTTACAGTTCATGCCCACATCGTCATGAACCCCCCCGACGCTGAGTCGGAACTCTTCCTGTAGAAACCTCCTTCAACTGATTCAAGTGATTCAGTCAGTAGGAAAGTAAGTAAGAAAGTCAGATGCCTCTCCTGCAGGCCGAAACATTTCCTTTGAATAGATGCGGTTCTCCCCAAAGAGTGAGCGCTCACTCTTTCTTTTATGGGGCCCACCCAATTTTGTTGCGAAATCTCACCTTTTGGAAATCTCAAATAAAGGGAAGTGGGAGTATAGGTTTTTTTGAAGACCTCCCCCTTCTCCATTATTCTAATCATTGAATTAGGTAGGACACTCGCCCTACTTCTAAGGATAGATAGAAAGGGTGGGAGAGGGTTTCACTAGACTCTTTTCTTTCCGAGTCTACTTGACTTCTTTTTTTTTCTTTATGCTGTTCGGAAAGACCAGTAAGTGGTTTTGGCATATCTTATGCAACCGATTGATTCTATCAGGTCCATTCTTCGGTAGTGCATAGGCGTAGGCTTCTTCCTCTAGCCGAGCCACTACTTGCGTGTGTGTAATTCATGGCAGTTTTTTATTATGGAGCTATTCTCTTTCTTGGATTTTCTTATAGTCGAGAGCGGTAAGTTAGTGCTGTTCTAAGGAAGTGGTAGCTGTTCCAGTACACAAACAAGGTGGGTTGGGGTTTAGGAGGTATTTTGAGCGCATGCTTGTTGCTTTAATAGAGAAAGGGCTTGGCATTTCACTCTTTGTTTCGGGGTTGTCACGGATTGGCCGGCCATACGGATAAGGAAGTCCAAGGAGTTTTTTCTTTGTGGAGGTTTCACATCCCATTAGTCATTCCATTCCTTCCGGATAACCTAAAACGTGCAGGCCTACCTAAGAGTAGAGAGGGTACTTTCTGATTTGAAAAAAGGGTTCTATTACGATGTATACGATGGGATATATAAGAAGAAAAAAACTGGTCCTTCTCTTGAGCCTATTTTGTTTGATTGATCTTGCCACTTAGAACTGGTAGGTAGGTCTGTCTTTCTCTGGATCCCGCTGAGCTGAAAGACATGAGACATACATAAAAAATCTTTAGATCCAGACCGGGCTCTCGAAAGCTCATGTGACCGGAGGTGGGAAGATATGAGCTGGAAAAGCATGTTAATAATCACCGCAGGCCCTTCCCGAGTTCTCAGCTTCGCCCCAGAAGTGGAACTAACTGGAGGGTCGGTATGCGAAGAGAGGTCTCCCTTGTAATAGGAGTGAAGAATGACCCGACCCGGCCACAAGAAGACAGGCAGAGTGGCGGAGCAATGGTACCAGATGTTAAGGAGAGAGAAGTGAGTTGGTCTCGATGAGAGCCCAGGCGAGTCTCGTGTGTGATAGTCTGACCCGGATTAAGGATATAGTTCCCTTCGGGTTAGGGTTCCAAACCTGCCCTATCCCTTAAAGCCACAGAGCTCGAGGTCTACTTCTACCTAAGATACATAGAGCTTGCCTTACCACCATTTCAGAGCCAAGCCTCCTTTTCTGATAGAAGGGAGTGATAAAGAGATTGATTTTCGGATCGCCTAATTCAATAGCTCAAAAATAGGTGGAGTTCGCCCTTTGAAGCATAGTTAAGTGTTGCAAGAGGGGGGTTGTTCAGCGAACGGGAAGCCAACAAAGTCTCCATACCAACATTGAAGGCTTCGCAGCTACCCAGAAGAGAGCCTGACTCTATAGGGGTGCTAACGCTTTACTAATAGAATTAAAAAGTAAAAGCTCTTCTTCTGTTCTACGAATCCAACTAATCTATACTACTAACTATAATCAGACTAGGTCTTCTAGAGTGAACTAGCATAGTAAAGTTTCTATATTTTGTGCTACTAGAACCATAAGCCGCACTATACTATACTTGACTGAACCTCCTTACGCCGGTTCAAATAAGGGCAATAAGAGAGGACTGACGCGTCAGCTTCTAGGGCGCCTTTTCCTTAAGCATTTCTTTTTCCATCTAAGGTCAGGGAAGAGGGAAAAAACCGCTTTCTTACCAAAAGCGAAGGAGCCGTTCGTCCCGGGAAACGAAGTACGCTTTGGTGAGCGAGAAGCAGCCAGGTATAGGAGAAGGGGTGTTTGGCTTAGAAAAGATAGTAAAAAGTAAGTTCCACTTGGTGAATAGTGCCTCGGCTCGGTTGAGTAATGTAGTTCACTCGGCTCGCAGCGGACTTGGTCTAGTGGAAAGACATTTCTCTCTGGGAAAAACACATAAGATTTGTTCGCTAGAGCTCCATCACTGGCTTGACTTTTTGGAATTAAAGAAGAAAAGAACTTCTTCGCGTGGGCGGCCTACGTACAAGGCTGTTCGGACCCCCTCCCCCTTGTATGAAGTGCGTTGCCATCGTCTCTTTCTCCTTTGCCAGATTACGTGGCATGGATTCGTCGATTGACGAATCGGATCTTGGCTCGCTGTCCCGCCGACGAACCAGTCTAGAAGTAGAAAGGGAAGGCAATAGACAGGTTAGTCAACCTTCCTCCCTCTGTTTGTCTTCTTCTCGCCGCTTTTCTCGTCCATCCTGTCCTGCGCCGCTTACAGATTCAGTTGCAGGTATCTAAGCATCTATTAGTTAAGGGGGTTGGGGCGCGAAGCGCAAACCGCTCTTCGATCTCCCGGTGAGTTGGACGGGAACAAGACACAGGGGGTTATCTATGGAGCATTTGAATTGCCCCTTTCTGTTGGAATAGTTGAAAGTTAGGGGATTTTTCTTTTTTTTTCTCAACATAGAGTTGGAACTTAGCCGCGTAAGTAGCGAGTGGGCCAGTGTGAAGCTTTAGCTTCGTTGCCGGCCAGAGCTCCTAGCCGACGACCGGCTACCCCTTTCGAGCTCAGCTGACCCCCTCTTGATTCAGTTTTCTCCCTATTTGAGATAGATGAATCAATGGAATTTTGATCCCCGGTTCCTGCTTGGTCAATTCCTGGAAGGCCCCTATTAATGTAATGATTGAACAATCAAAGTGCGTTTGCCGCGACTACGAGCTGCCAATGCACCTTTCTTTGGGTCGCTACGCTCGGGGTCGAGAACTGGTTCAAAAGTAGAAGGTGGTCCAAAACGAGCTAACGCGAGTTTTCGAACTACGCTTTTCCCCGTTTTTGAACATCACTGAGATAGGCTTTTCCCCGAACCATTGATCCTTGTTCGGGAGGGAGAAGTTGATTCATTCAATGGAGCTTTATTTGTTTGATCTAGTAAGGGGGGTGTTAAAAATAAGCCACCGCCCGACGAAACAGCGGTTTACAACAGAGCGACCCGGGACACCGAGCGAAGAGCTCCAATGCGCGTATTCGGAGCTACGCGGATGCCGTAGTCGCAGAAGCCGGATCAACATTATGACAACGACATTCTGGAAACTGTGGGGCCAGCCACAATTGGTCTAATGTCTGGGTGCGTATGGCGGTACACTGAGAGCACCCTTCAAGTCGGCTGACAAAGAAACTTTCTTCATTAATCTGTTCTGATTCTTCCCCCATTTGTACTAGCGTCTTTATTGCTAATGAGGCTTTGGATTGGAAGAGCAAAGACTTTCTGACTGGCTAATCTTATGATTGATGGTTCCGATGGACAATACGACTTGGAATTCCCATTAGAAGTTAAGAACGGTAAGCCGTCAGGTCAAAGTACGTATTTGAGGATTGCCTCTCCGATGGCTTCCTCCTCATTTTCCTTGATAAGGTTTTTTATTATAATATATGCATCACGAAAAATAGTTTTTACATTGAAATTAGTAGTGAGGTCCTCAATCTCTAATTTCAGATAGGAGAAATCAAGCGGGCTGCTATCAAAGCTTCATATTCGGTCTGGTGAGCATCCTTCCGTTAAGTTAAGGCTAAGGAGTGAGGAATGATGGCATTGTCTGGTGAGACAAACACAATGCCGATCCCTGATTGATTATCCCTAGGGTTGCTCTTTTTCTACCCGTCGGGGCTTCTGGTTGTACCGTCGAAATACATTTCCCGATCCGATCCTTTCTGACCTCCTCAGAAAGGAGCTTTTCGGATAATGGTGAACTGTCTGGTACAGGATGCATGGCCAGAAAGTAGGCTAATGCCTAGCCTTTGACCGCCTTTTGAGGGATCTCGAACTCAGATAGAAGCAGCGCCCATTTCGCTAACCTTCCTGACAAGGTCAGACGTGTCATGATATATTTGAGTGGATCGGCCCTGGATATCAGCTGAACCGGATGAGCTAGAAGGTAGTGCCTTAGCTTTTGGACGGCAAAGATGAGGGCCAAGCAGGTCTTCTCTGATTACGTTCGGGCGTGACAGGGAAGCCAGGAGGTCCAGGGACATAGCCATAGAGGCTAATTCGTATAAATAAATCCTGCAAGAAAGGGCAGAGATCAGAATAGAACACCCTCACCTAATCTGGTAGCTCAGGGTCAGCGGATAATCCATCACTCAAGACTCATTGCTTACGGGCCCCTTTTTCTTCGAATTCATATAAAAAATACGGGGCCACTTTATGAAAAAATTTCTATATCTCTAATATATGTTCTCGTTGACCTCTAAAGGTAAGCGAGGTCCTGCTTTCCAGCAAGAGGACCAGAGCGGTTAACAAGTGCTTGAATTAGGGAGGATTGATCGTAGATTATATATGGAATAGGGGCTACACACCCGATATTCAATTATGGAAAAGCTTCCTTTACTGTTTAGAATAGAAGTAGCCATTGGCCTCACACAGGCAACTCAAAGAATCAACTTCCCTTAATTTAATGGCTATTAGTGGGATTGGCTAAGCCTCAATCAATCATTAGTACTACTCACGGCCCGAGAGGGGAGGCGCAGCCTAGTTTGAATAGGAGCTATTATCACTATCTTCTTTCTGCACTTCATATCTGTTATGTCACTTCCTAACTGTTATGTCCTAACGGTTTCAACCTTTCGAGTCTCGGTTTGCTCCGTAAACTAGTTGCTTCGCTCCCTTTCGAGGTGAAGAAGAGTTATTGCTTCCTTCCTTAACAACCTATTCTAGCAGCCTATTCTGCCAAAGACTAGCAGCGCATTCTCTAACAGCCGATTCGAAGTTATTGGCTTATTCAAGTTCACAACATCCGATTCTCTGCATCTGAGATTTTCTGGTATTCAAATTAAAGTAGCTAGGGCTAAGTAGGGAGACATGGCTAAGGCAGAACTGAAAGTCTTCTCTACTTAACTCCGCTACTAGTTCTATTTTCATTAAGCCGAATCAGAGGAGGAAGGATTTGCTGCTTTCTTACTCTTACTCTTATTCCGTCACATCGAGGTAAACTAATCTCAAATCTCTTTCGACGCCGAGAATTTTTTATGTGTCTAGGTCGATTAGAGGTTCGGTTTGTTTCTCCCCTTTAGCGTTCTGGGCCCCTGAAAAAGAAAAATAAAGAAACCCGAAATCAAAAAGAAAGAAGATAAATTTGGCCATGTTTCCCGAGAGAGGCCGCTTTCTCTCAGGCCATCAGTCTTCTACTTCTAGTCGACTGCTCTATGACGGGCTTCCCTGTTTCCTGGGCTCTGCTCGTTCGTCTACGTTCCGACCCAGCAAGTAATAATTGAAATTCATTTCACCTTGCCTGCATTAAGATTTAAAACTTGTCGTCAAAAAAAAGGCAATCAATCAGAATTAAGAAAAAAAAAAATGGAAATAGTGACTAGATGGATCCCTATCTTTATCTCTATCCACGGAGATACCTATCTATATGGATAGAAATCTATCTATGAATCGATCTAGACTATCCTCTATCCGGATAGATATGTCCCTATGAGCGACTACGCCGATCTTTATATGTTTTGGCCACGTCCGTTTCCGCTCCGAAGAGGAAGGTTAAAATCTTTCGATCTTATGTCGTGAGGGATATGACCTATGTTAGGTCCATAAGATACCACAGCTTTTAGTGTTCTATGATTCACCTCCGAATAATGACTAGGTAGTTCGATCCTTTTGATTCTTCTCTTCATAGTAAACTGATGGGGGGATGCGGAGCAATAGATCGAATTACTATATAAAGAAGAGTTGTAAACTATAGGACTTCTTATTCGAGTAGGAAGATTTCGGTTTTTCTCGTTCCTTTTCTTCGATAAGAATAGGGATTTGAAATGATACAAATTTCTCTTCATTCTGTTGTGCTCAGCGAAGGAACTGCCTAAGCATACTTTTTCGGATCCAAACTTCTTTGTTCTTTCTAAGTCTTCTTCTTGCGTAGAAGAACGCAACTGTTGCAAAAACCGGGATTTTAGTAGTAGGCGGCATCCCCTCTTAGTTTTGAGTAGGTGGAACCATTCTGTTTTGGTTCTTCTCCACATTCTTACCGGGTTATCCAGGAATTTGCCTATTATTTTTTCAACTGATATTTCGATATAGAAAAATCTCCTTATTTCTTCACCGCGGATTCTTGCGTCATTTTCTTTAAAAGATATTAAATCACCAGGGGAAACTTTCAAATGAGTAATGCTTACCATTCCATTATTCACACAAACCCTTCGATGACTTATCGGCTGCCTTGCTTGAGGAATAGTTTCACAAAAATGGAGACGAACCGGAATAACGTCCGATCTTGTTTCTGGATTAAGTAGAAAAGGGATATATGAAGTTCGTTCTGTTCCTCTGTGCATCTCTGTGATGGGTAAATCTGCATGAAAAAGGGGCAACTTTCGTGTAGTTTGTGATTGGATGTAACTGTTAAGATTTTCTCTCGGATAAATCTTTCTCTTAATATCTTTCTTCTTGTTCCTCAATCTTCGGAGAATGCGGCGTTGTATTATTGTAAGTTCTCTCTTCCGAACATTTCCTGAAAGTAGACGACAAGTTTTAAATCTTAATGCAGGCAAGGCATATCTCGTTGAATCAGTCTTTTTCGCCACATCGCGTATAACGGGAATCGAACCCCCTCTGCTGCTGGCGGGCGGATGGAGAATGTTCTACTTCGATCCAGCAACTTGTTAGGAGTAGGTTTTGGCTTTCCCCTTTCTCTAATAATAAGGTAAGCTTCCAAAGCTCCTTCCTTCAGCTGGTGCGCAGGAGCGCACTTCCGTTTTCCCCAACCTATAAAAGGGGGTGTAATGAATAGAGATCTCCCGCCAGCAGTCTTCTCTTCCTATCACTTCACTTCGTTCGAGAGATCTCATCGGCCCTCACCGGGCCGGGCGAAGGGGAAGGAATGGGTGGTCCGGGAACAGCAACGGGAGAGGGCTCGTAGCCCCCCCTCCCCCTCTTCCCCACGCCTATTTGTTCCCCCGGCCCCGGAACTCTTTTTTTTTTTAAGAAAAAGATGAAGAATAGATAGGGCCATGATACATTCCGGAATATTTTAAGGGTAAATAGACTCTTTTCGTCCTTCCTGGCAAGATGCCTGCCTGAGGACCTATGTGAATGTTTTGGAATGGGGATGTTCGCTTTTTGTAACAAGTAGACCCACGATACGGACTAATAGATGTTCTTACTCTTACCCGATAGTAAGATCTATTCATAGTTGGCCAGTCCCCCACGGCATGGCTTCTCGCTTTTCATGAATGTATCTCCCCTTCTGCTTATGTGAGTTTGACCCGCCTTTGACTCTGCTTGCTTCTTACTCCCTATGAGCCGTTTTACGACCTTACTTTTTCGGAGGGTCGGCGGGACATGGGAGCCTCAGCTCATGCATCGGTTTACCGAAATCACCTCCGCTATCCCACTTCCTTCTATTCAAAAAGGCGAGCAGCCCTTAAACAAAAAAAAAGGCCCTAAGAGAGCTCTTCTTTATATATTAAAAAAGCCCTTAAGTAGGTAGCCCCGAAAACCGAACTCAGCAACTTGTTAGGAGTAGGTTTTGGCTTTCCCCTTTTATGTTATTAGTAAAGCGCTAACGAGCAAGAAAACTACTGCGCGTTAGCGCAACGGCTTTCGCGCAGCTCAATCCGTTGCTTGTTCTATAGTACGGGGCTTTTTCAATAAGGCTCGCGTAGGGGCGCTCACGTTTTTTGGCTCCTTCCCGGCCGGGGAGTTCGCTTCCGGCGACTAGCTTATACCGCTAGCGCTTGGACTTGGAAGCAAGCTACAGCTACCTTGAATCAATCAATGAATGAAAAGAAACCGCTTACCGAAGATTTGAAATAAGGGGAAAGCTTGGTTCGAGGACCCGTTGGTCAAAGGAAAGGGGAGGTCCTGATTCCGGGACGGAGCCGTATGACGCGAGAGTGTCACGTACGGTTCCTTTGAGAAGGGTGTGATACCACCACCTATCAGGCCCGACGAGCGGTCCACGGAGCTGCATCCCTACTCACCCGGTCCATGCACATCGCTCTCTCCAGGAGGTTGGCCGCCTATCCTAGATCTTCCTATTTTCAAAAAGATCCACCTGGGCTTTTATGGACAAGCAACTCTGGAGACTGGTCACTAACCCAGAGTGCCTGCGAAGGTAATGAAAGAAAAGTGCTTCCCACAGGAATCACCGCTAGCGGCTACAGTTAAACCATCTGCCTCCTTCGACAGGAGGTCAATAGCGGCGGCCAAATCTCTAGTCCTTGAGGGGATCTCTTACTTCATTGGAACGGGAACTGACACAAAAAACTATTGAAATGTCCCTGGTTAAACGGCTCACCGTTTATCCACCAGCCATCTAGGTCCCACCCGACCGCAGTGGAAAGGTTTCAGTCAGTTAGCTCAATCATAAATAGATAAACCGACGAGTGGGATAGGAACCAGATTCTCCACCGATGGAATGAGGACATAGCAAATCAGATCCTAGCTAGAGAGCGGCCTCTTTCGAACAAGAGTGTCTTCATTGGCTTCTTTGGTTAGTAACGCTTTGCTTACCTTGAAGAGCCCTTCAGTGAAGCCCCTCTTTCTTGGGAAAGCCCTAAAGGCAGAAGGGTGGGGAAGGAAAAGAAGCAAGAGAGCCTTTTTCCGGGAAGGAAGGGACGGCCGAGAACGATGTCCTTTCTCGTGCCTAATGCCTAAGCGGGAGCGCCCCTCTGTCTGCTACTTTACACTACTCCTCGTGCCTGGTTTGAGCGCTTTGCTACCTCTATGTTAGAGGCAGGTTTCGTTCGCAGTGAGCATGACTCGGCGATGTTTGTTCGTGCCACTGCTCGATCACGTCTCATTCTTCTTCTCTATGTGGATGACATGATCGATCCTCAGCAGATTCAAATAACGCAGGATCAGCTACAGCGCCAGTTCGAAAGATCTTGGTCGTCTTCGTGACTTTCTTGGGCTTGAGGTTAGTACTCCCCTCGTGGTTATCTACTCACTCAGCAAAAGTACATTTCAGACCTTCTTACAAAGCTGCCTTAACCGATCAGCGGACAGCAGACACCCCCATGGAGCTTCATCTAAAGCTCCGTCCCACTGATGGCGAGCCTCTTCCAGATCCAACACGTTATCGCCAGCTCGTTGGTGGTTTGGGCATTAGGAGATTAGGAGTAACCAAGGAGTGATCTCCCTCTCTGCTTCTCATAGCTATGTAAAGTACCCCCGCTCTTGGGATGAGACTTTACTTCTCAGATGCAGCTTCTTCGGTCTTGGTGGTTGGGTTTCAATTTTTAACTAGGTTGTGTTTGGTATGAATGTAAAATATTGAATTATTTGTTATTCATTTTTAAGACCATCATATATATATACGCAAGAAAAACTTTTTAGGGCTTGTGGTGCCAAATATATAACAAAGAAAGTGGTTTTCTCACATCCAGTATTGACCTCGTGTTCTATTTTTGCACGGGTTTCAAAAATTATCTTGAAGGCGTGGTTGGTATCACAGCTTGAGCTATAGCTCGGTCGCTAATGTGTGTGCTTGTGTGGGTTTGTGTGTCTTTTCTTAATTTGTGTGGATTCTATTGAGAAACACCACTGTACAAGTACAAAACAAACATGCAGCCAAGTTTGTTACGGATCCCCCAAGGGGCGTGTCTAACTACCTCATAGATAGCATCCACAAGACACTGAATTAGCCTAGAAATGGATGCATCTTATTGCTATCTCTCATGACCCCGGTTTCACTTGAAAATTGGAAGGTCACAAACCGTCCTCTACAGTTGCAAATGTTAAGGGGTGCTAAAGCAGGACCCGTGACTATGAAAAGTGACTGCTCAATCGAAACTTGAGTCACCTTGGAGTAAGTCAAGCCACATACTCAACAACGTCTCTGTCTGAACTGTGAAATCCCTAAATCGAAACACACTAGAATAACTTCAAACACGTAGATCTGCAGATCGGAGTGTATTCAAAAATTCTGGTCTTCTTCAATCAGGTTCTCAACCCAATCAGGGAACTTCCAAAGACCAAACGATTTAATCCCAAACTGGCGGAACCTTCCGAGTTTTTTTTAGAGAAAAATCACGCTGAATTTTTGCGATATTTTGAAACTTCTTATTGAAAAGCGGCGAAACCTCGAGATACTTTTCACTTGTCTTCTGCGAGTCTGAGACCTTACTTCTGCGACTACTCGACTTTTGCAAGTCCTTATCTCGACAAAATCTCCTTAAAGTCTCCTCTATCTCAGAGTCTATTCTAAAAAAAAAGAATCCACCAACAGCCCTATAATAGATATTGAGTTAAATAGTGCCGCCCAGGTTTGGAACCGACTTTTTATAAGTTCATATGCACGCATGCATGTGTCATCACCTCATTGGTCGGAGGTCCAAGGGGTCCATAGAAAGAAATCTTCTTATTTTTCTTTATTTATATTCTTTTTCTTAGAAGAGAGAAGGAGTAGAAACAAAGGGTACGCTCTCTAGAAGATTTGCTCGGGGCTGTTCACTTTCACTTGGTCGCCTGATATCTTGAAACCTCTTTGCTTGCGGGGGCAGGAGTGGAAACGTCTGAGAGAGCGCTTCGCGAAAGAATCGTGTGGCGTGGTGAAAGGTTTCCCGTTGGGGTTTCCGGCCCCCTTGGTCTTCACCTAATTTTTGAAGAGGGGAGGTGAGTTGATACTCAACTCTCTCTCTCTCGCGCCTTTAGCTTGTTCCTGTTCGTCTATTCGGGACGGGGCAGGCAGCCCACATACATGAAGAGAAGAAGAGAGGGGGGGTTCCTTGATATTAAGGTGTCAAGGCGGTTGAAGAAGGCCACAAGTGGAAGCAACCGATGCTTTGGTCATTCAGTTGACTCCTTGCTGCCAGTCCGTGCTTGCTGTCATGCTGGCAAAAGCAGGGGGCCGGTTTTACCTACTATTGGATTTGAACCAATGACTCTCGCCGTATGAAAGCGATACTCTAACCGCTGAGTCAAGTAGGTCAAGCTGAGTCAAGTCAGAGAAAATAAAAGAGACCCCTATAAGAGAAAGCCGCGCAACCAGAGTTCCCCAACCTATACAAGGGGGGCGGAGCGCTAAGAAAGAGAAAGCGTTATCACTATACGAAATGAAACAGCAGCTAGCCCGCTAAGATCAACTACTTGGAGAACGTGGAGCCTTTCTTTCTCGGTCGTCTGTCTTAATATAAGTGGATTCCGATTCATGCGGTCGTTCTCTACTGCATTGGTCTTTTCACTCCCCACTCTCAACCATAACAAAATGTTTCCACTATATCTCTCAGGAGTAGTCAAAGGAAGTACGGCGGGTCCGAGTAAGAAAAAATTCACTAAGAACTGGGGCATACAACAATGGATCAATTCATTCAACAAGATCCGTTCGGATCGGACCAGGATGAATGGGATTGGTCTGACCTCTCGCTCAGATGTAAGACTCACGAGCCGCCGACAGATGTCCCATGCCACGTTTCGTGAACAGCTATGCCCGAAAATGAATGAATTGTGATATAGCGCCGAATAAGCCACTGCTCTATTCCCGACTCGAAATCTATAAAGGACTTTAAGGGAGAGAATGACTCATGGGTATGGGTCAGGAACAGTATTCGATTGATTTTTACTCTTTCTTATCACTTGACACTTTCTTATTCACACCGAAGAGCTAGTGCGCAACTAGTGCCCAATGAAGACCAAGCAATGCATCGAGAAGACGAAAGAGAGAAATAAGGAAAGCCTTCTTATCTCTATCTCTTCCTGACAAGGAGTCCGTGCATGGTATAATAAGTCCTATTCTTTCAGAGCCAATCCCAGGGAAGATAAAAGCTTCAATTGGTCTTTTCGAGACGAGACTTCTTCCTCTTAGGGGAGAAGAAAGACAACAAAGAGGAGACTCTTTCAACAAGGCTACGAGTTCTGGCATACTTTACTTTAGATTGGATGTCCTACTTCTATTTAATCTTTCACCGCACCCTACTTCACTCAATAAAAATCCTAATCTTAATCCTATCTCCCTGACTACAACTCAACTACCAACAGCGGGAGAGCCATCATGAAATGATAGATGTGCAGCTCCTTCTGTAAGGCTAACAACTCATTCTCTAACAAGAAAAGCAAAGACCTCATCTACCGCATCAACAGGTAATCCCGCATCTGATCAGGCAAGTCTCCTTCCCGGAGCAAAGCTACGAAACATAGCTAATAAAATAAATCTGCACAAGGAGGGCTAGCTAGTCTAGTCTAATGCTAGGCTAGGTGATTCCTCTCTATCAATGATTGAAGCTTAATCCAGAGAGAGAGCTCACTATACCACCAGATTGCCGCATTTGCTTATGAAAAAAGAACAAGAACAGCTTATCCCGAGAAAACGCAACTTTACAACTTTGCCATCTCTGATAGGAAGGGATTTTCAGCTGTAACAAAAAAGACGGGGAAAATGAAAGAATGGCACGATTGAACTCTCACTTAGGAAAGGAAATGGAATTGCAAGAAAAATTCCCGAGAAAACGCAAACTTTTCTAAATTTGATAGAATAAGTTCTTTTACAGAATGCCCCATTTCGGGTATTATCTTTATTTAAATAGGTTTTCTTGTCACCAATCAAGGACTCGGCCGAAGCATGCAGGTCTTTAAATGATGTAAATGGGAAGCTATCTTTTCTTGTATAGCTGACAAGGAGTTGCTGACTAGCATCCTTATTTTTTCTTGGATATCTGGCGCATTCCGCATTCTTCCTACCTTTTCCCTCCATCTAGTCATGAAATCCGTGAAAGTTTCCCCTTTATTTTGTTTAGTAGCTTCAAGGTCTAGGTAAGTTACTTCCAATTCGGTATTGTAGCTATGAGTGCTTGAGGAACTGGCTCACCATTTCCTTCCAATCCAACTTCACACTCTTTTCTAATCCATGATACCAATAAGCAGCTGCCCCTTCTTCTAATGAAAAGTGGAAAAAGACCCCAAATTTGCTCATTAGTGAGCTTACGGATGCTCATGAGGGCCTTGTATTGCTTCAATTGAGTCTTACACCCACACCCTTAAACTTAGGAACTTCAGGCATTCTAAACTTTGGTGGCAAGTCACCAATGGAGAAAGTGCTCAGCTCATCGATGTCAAACCCATCGGTCTTGGTTTGCTTGATTTGCACTTGAAGGGCTTCAATCTCCATATCTGATTCAGGTGCAAATCGACCCTTACCTTAGCAGTAATAGAAATAGCATAGCTGTAGACAGGGGCATGGTCCGAGATGGATTATATATAATAATAAAGTGAATCGCTTTTCTTGCTTTCTAGAGCTTCTTTCTCGGTGAAGTCCCTCAAACCAGAAGTTGAAAAAAGCTGGGCCTACGAGAGAAAGTCTTCCGCTTGAACGGTGAGATATATATTAAGGAATTTCTGTCGCAAGTTAGATCAGGAGTCCCCGGCTCAAGCTAAATGATACCGACGCAAGGGAAAAGAAAGGTTTAAGAGTCAGTCGGCTTCTGTATCGAATCTTTGGCGGATTGCTCCGTCCGGTCATTGCTAACCTGATCGTAGACCACCCTTGCCTGAGGCGTCCATGGGATGTATGCCTCCTCGCATTGGGAGCTTTTCCGTTTGGAGGGAAACCTGATAGGGTAAAAAAGAAAGAAGAATATCATTGCCCTAAGGGCTGTCCAAAGGGAAAACTCTTGAAAGAAAGTTCCTTTTCTTCGGGCATTGCGGGGTGCGAGCGAAAGGGTCGGTAGCACGGTTGCAGTCCAAGGCTAGCTCTCCTGTCTTTGAGTGCGAGGCTCGTTGAAGCAGACCTACTTTGTCCTTTTTATCAGATTTCCTTGTACTGCTTTTAGCTTTCGACCAGCCCTTTCAGTTCAATGAAGCTAATCCCTCATCTGACGTCCCAAACCAACCACCCACGAGTTTTCTAAATAAAATCCTGCCCTTTTTTCTTAGGTAAGTAAGCTGCTTGCTCTTTGCTCATGCGAGGAAAGCTTAAAAACCTTTACAACAGAGGGCTGTGCCTGCGAGCCTAGCTATCTCTCTGGGAAGATACAACTGATGACCACTTACTTAACTTAGTTCATTCCTTATCGGGAGAAAACTCGAACCTTTTAAAAGAGAAAAAACTCATTTTATGAACTCGATTTTCAAAAGGAAGCCACAGATACGAGTAGATTGGGTTTTGTCGAGTCAAAACAAGTTGATCGGGTCAATAACAGAGGTGTTCCTCTCTTGCTGAATCGCCCCCCTCGTACTGCTAGTCCGTTGTTCTTCCCGCTAACGAGTTTATCTGCACCTTAGTGTAGTTCGCAATCATGCTTTATTCCCTTTTCCACCACCAAGTCGGAAAAATAAGTAAGACTAGCGAGAGGTAGGTTCGGGTATGGTACTACGCTTCGTCTTGGTCCCCGATCCCGATATGGCAATACCAGTGAGGAAGGCAACACAATCATACGAGCCAGGAAGGCATACCATGAAAAGACCATCTATGAGGTTTAGGATTGAGACTACGATCTCCAGTCTCTCTAAGCGGAGTAAGCTTCCTTCTCCTTCTTCGATTTGGTCGCTACGCTTCGCTTTTGTTGGTACCTTGGTGCTGGAAAGGGGGCCAAAGAGGAGAAAGCTTGCTGACTCAAGAACTCATTCGTCCTTGAGCTTCGACTTGCTGACTTGGTCTGCTCTCCTTGCCTTGAAGTAGGTGTTTCGCTTTGGTGCTATCCTTCCCCTTTTACTCCCGATCTCCTCTTTCCTGCTCCACACAGATCAGGTTTTGAGGGTCCCTTTTTTTACTCCATACAAGGTAAATCGAACGCGAGTGATTCAGAGTAACCCCTAACAAATCCATCTCCACGTCTCTATAATTCGGGGGTCAAGTACAACCTGTGGATCGTCAAAAAGGGTCGTTTTCCCTGCTTGCAGAAAGCAAAATAGACTCGTCATCTTACGGCATTTCTATGCACTGCAGACTACAGCTGGCTTGCTTTCTTGCCTTGCTATGAGTGCTCGCTCCCTTCACCGACCCACCTCCCTTTATTCTCCTTCCTTGCTTCTATTATCGTTCTTTCTTCCTTGCCGATCGCTTGGTTATAAACCTTAAGGCATTATGGGAGGCCGAGTAGGAATTTTTTAGAGTACAGTACCGTGTAAGGCCCCGGCCCCGGGGGGAAGTCACTTGCTCAACTATCAGAATCAGAAAAGAAGGAGAGGTTCTGAACGCCCTTGGATTCGTGTAAGAAAGCCATTTGTCGTAGTTTTTCTTATCTTTTTCCAGACCGTTTCTAAACTAATTATCTAAACTAATTTAATTCAGCTGGAACTGTAAGTTTTCTTATTCCATCACCGTCCTTAGTTTGGAATGAACCAAAGCGCATTCTAACTAGGAATTGAGGAGTCATCCCTCTCACATTCGTTCGAGTGGCTTCGCTCCTGCATCAATTACGGCAACAATAGCATTGCGAGGAGTTGAACCAATGACTCACGCAATTCCGATACAGCTCTTCAACCCACATCATTACTCACTGTTGGAACCAAAGAAGCAATCCCTTACCTCCTATGATCTGACCAATGTTCCTAGTTCAATCGATCGCCGTAAAGTCAAGGAGGAAAGTTTGAGAACTCGGCAGGAAAGAAGTACACTCGCTGTATGCCATCCCTGATTCCATTGATGGGCACTCGGTCCAGTAATAACTGTGAGATAAATGGACAGAACAGAATAGCCATCCCATTCCCTTGCACCAAAGATTAAATAAGGAATTAGTAAAATTAGGCAATAATACATCTCCAATCGACAATCAAGCTACAGACGATGGCACCCAAGGGAAGCAAGTCAGCCATCACATCATCCCAAGATACTATTTGATACTGAACCTCGCCCGGAGAAGCTACATCGAGGATTGGCTTTCCCGTGATCGCATAAGAGCATGGCTCTGCTCCGGGTCTCTAGCAGGTAGGAAGGAAGAGAGTCAAGGTCTTACCCTGCCAAGCCAATCTAGATGTCTTACGTATAACCTAAGCCGCTTCCAGTGAAAGCAGTAGTGAGGTAGCTCACCTAGCAAAGACCGGCTAGATAAGTAGGGCAGGCTGCTAACTCAGGGGATTCTTAGTCGATAGAAGGCATTCGCGAAAGTCGCTGATGAAGAGAAGCTTTACTAAAAGAGGGCTTCTCATTATGTGGATACAAAGGCTTCAAGGGGTTCCCACAGGAATTGCAAACACCTGAAGAGAGCGCCCGATACGATATCCTTCACTATGAATACTTCTTTAAAAAGGCTTAAACATTGTTGGAATCGCTTGTGTTAAGATATATGAAATTACCGGATTCAACTTGCGTTTTCTTTTCCTTTATCAGCGGGTCAGTTTTCCTTTAAGCTTAGGCCCTATAAAAAAGCAGTACTTTCGGTGGGGATTTTTAGTTACGAAAAGTAGTCTTGAGACTAATTCAAAGAATTAGTGGTTGGCCCCCCAGCTCCCGCTCTGGCTTTGAATCCTTTTCCTTTTCATCTACCTACGCAAGTGTCCATCTGTCTGCCCGACTCAATGCAATGATATCATCCTCCTTTCCAAGCTCTGAAATTGAGAGAGGATGCAGGACGGACTGTAACCGGGGCATCCCGTGGTGCGCTCCGATCCGAGGAGAAAAAGTCTCGGGTAGAGGTATGGATGGTCCCCACTAAGGCTTGCCTACTGCTTTGTTACCAGAGCTGGATCGATTCAATCTTTTCCCAGTGCCCATGCTCCTACTACTCCTTCTGCTGCTATTCTGACTCTCATGGATGGTTATGGTGGTTCCCCAGCTGCTGCTCCTACTCCTTTGGCTGGTGCCAAATCAGGTGACTTTGAAGTTGAAGCTTGCCCAGTAGGCAGTTAGATGTAACCATGCTGGCATTACTATGATAGCCTTAGAGCTTTAAGGTCTCTGTCCCTAGGAACGTGATGCTTAGGTGCGAGGTTGAGATGACGGAAAGACAGAAGAGGATAAGCAGCTGTAAACAGGGCATGCCACAGTTGTCTTGGGCTATTTTCTTCTAATGTAATTACAAAGTGGTAGCAAGCAGCTCTTTAAGCAGCAGGTTTGAATCGATCAAATGTGTGAACTATGAGACGCTTTCATTTGCCGGGACATTATCTGTTCTTTTTCTGTCGTCCCACCAGTCTTCGACTACCTGAAGTAGAGAATAAGGGCTGGTCTTCATCTCGGAAAGAAGCTAGCATGGGTGTCTCTTCATTGTAGTAGCTTTACCCGGACTGGCACGAACGGACTTTATTTGATCTGATCACCATTTTTCTATGCGAATGCTCGATCTCCTACTTGTGTAGAACGATCTCAAAACACTGACCTTTTTTAGGGGACAGGTAGATCTGTACCACTTTACGGTGCAAACCCTCTTCTTGGTGACGGAGATAGGCAACTAGGATAGACAGGACGAGCGACAACAGACTAATTAGCAAGTACAAGCGCAAATCTCTCTTGGACGAGCATGTCCACTAGGTAAAATGATGATAGGATACGACCAGCACACCTAGTGGAATAGGCCCATCTTCCGGTGTGGTGACATGACCTTAGCCTTAGAGAACTTTTGATCTTGGCACTCTCGTGAATATGGTCAAAGTGCTACCCTTCTTATTGGCGCATCGGATAAAAACAAGAGTGAAAAGGGATTTCAAACCTCGATTCCCCTCATCCCATTAAAAAAGAGCTATCCGTTGATATCTTAGCCTAAAGGCCTATATTTAGATCAAGACTTTACTAATACTAGGAGAATAAGGCTCACTTGCAGCTACTCAAAAAAAGATATGCTCGAATGCTTTTGAGCCTGGCATTTCTATACCGAGTTGTATGCATGCATGTGAAAAGGAGGAACAACCCAATAGCAATAGTCTATTACGTGAATAGAGGGGCACCACACACATTAGTGGCCAAAAGAGGAAGAAGCACACTTCTTTCTTTATTTTACCCATAAGCTAAGGCATGTACTTCTCATTGTCCAGGCTTATGACTCACCTCATGCTCTCCCACCTTCGTAATGTAGTTGTTCCTATGATTTTCCTTGTCGAAAAGTATTTAGAACGCTTCTCAGCTATCACAAAGAGGGAAATGTTGATTCAATCGACCTGGAAACACAATCCTGGTGAGAGCTTTTCATCATACCCTGCGAGGTTGAAGTCCTTTACCTCAAGAAATCATTTGACCCGGCTCCTCAAAATCTTTATTTATAACCCACAATTACCTATAATCCTTTCTTTCTATTTCGAGGAGGCGGGGGGAAAGCCCTTCTTTTTTGCTTAGGTAAATGAGTCCTCCTCAACGAGCTGATTCGAGGGATGACTATTCTTCTTCAATTGCTAACAAGCCAAGCCCCTTCTTTAATAGATTCAGTTCCTTGCTTTTACTCTTCTCTTCTTTTGCATCTTCGATGGCATCTGGAAATCCTAGCAGAGGGTCGCTACTCGATATTCTAAATAGAAGCAGGAAGGAAAATCCCACTCACTACCAACTCGCACCTCTACCATTTGTCGGCTGGTATTTTAGGAATTCCCTAAGATGGAATACCATAAGACTCCAAGGCAACATAAGCAGGAAAGTCAGAACAACCTATTCATGTAATGCCAAAGTGAAACCTTATTTTTTAATAAAACGAAAGAAAAGTAAGAAACTTTTAGGATCCCGCATCAAACAACTAACGTTTCGTCTTTACCAGATATCAATGCGATCCTGTTGCCTTGTTTGGCGATTGGTTTCACCGGCTTACTACCCTACCCGATCAAGTCATAACAACGACACAATCGTTATTTCTGTTGGACCCGGAGTGCCTAGTTCACGTCAAGGAACAATCCTCGATAGAAAGCACTTCGTCGGCGGGCATTGAGATGGAAAAAGCATTCGATCCCCTGGGACTACTACAAGAGGAAGTTAAAAAGAGAAAGCAAGCCCTTCAAGAGTGCATTTTCCGCGGTTACAGTTCTCGTAGGGGCAATAGCGCTTGCTGTATTACTTTTAAATTCTGCTTGGGTGAATAGCTTATAGATGGAAAGTGGACTACTAATTCGATTGTAGGAAGGAGGGGAGATAGTTTAAGATATTAATACGGTTTATCCCTTATCAAGGTTAGACACATTAGGTCATTCAGTCACTCCCTCGTATGCTCTCCCCTCCCTACGCTTTTTAGGGCATCCGGCTAGAGTTATTGCTTCCTGCTGCTTTGCTACCAATGTTACGAAGTCTTACTCTTTCCTGTCAGAAAAGAGTAAGACTCAAACTCAATTCCTTTTTTCGGGCCCTAGAGTTCACTTTCCACTGCGGAATCAGAAGTGGCTCTGACTGTTCGAGAATAGATCTTCTTTCTTACCGGAAGTGACATACAAGAATATGAAAGGAAGATTTGACAATGGGTGGTGCGGAGCAAAGTATGCTTTTATTGCTAGTTCTTTTATTCTCCCAGTCTCGGAAGAAGCCTTTTAAACTGTCGATTCGCACCTTGACTCTCTGTCTCAATCGAGCCATCCATAGAGAAGTAAGGCACGAAGAGGCCTCCAATAAGGATAAGGTTTAGGCTTTCCTTGCCTTTTGAAAGAATAAAGGTAGGACAAAAAGACGGGCTTTCCATTGTTCGAGAATAAACTGCAGTAGAAGAGGAGGTTTGTTCCATAGTTTAAGAAGGGGACAAAGATCCTAACTAGGGCTATTCTTCGTGGACTAGTCTTTTGCTTTTCTCTCTTCGTTCTGGTCGTGGGTGGGTATTGATCTTACCGAAGCTCCCGATCACGTTTTTCCTGCTTCTACTCATGCTAGCTTTATTACAAGGTCCGTCAAAAAGCCATTTCCACAAAGTAGCAGCAATAGCCGAAAGCGTCTTAAACAGTGGATTCTCGAACATCGGATAAGGCGAGGCAGGAAGCTAGTCTCAGCTTTATTGACCTGATTGAACATTATGTCTGGTGTACTTTTTCTACTTCGCTTGCCGGACTCTTTGATTCAAGATCCCCTTGCCTTACGCCCTGCCCTGAAACTGGAGTTCAAGTAATCATCTACCTCTCTGCAAGACAAAGATTTCATTGAGCCTAGCTCGCCCAAGAGTACTTTCGGGGAGTTGACTGAATCTCTTTCCTCTGCTCTGAAGCAGGACGGACTGGAAAGCCAAAAAGCAAAAAAGACGGAACTGGGGGAGCATTTCATGCAAGTTAGATTGAATGCAAGAACAACCCTGACTTTAAATAAGCAAGCATGGTAAGCTTAAAGCTAATTTGAATTCAAATTAAAAGAAGCAGATATCACACTAGCCGGAATGTAGGAAGAACTTTCACTGGAGACATCAGATGTTGCAGATGGTTGGGTTGGTCCGACCAAGAAAGCCATGGGAGCAATGTTAATTGGGGCTCAAAAGCTTCTTTCTTTCGTTTCTAAGAAGCGCTCGACTGAAAGGAGAGGAAGAGATCAATGAATCCTCTAATGAAGAGGAGGAAGAAGAGGTACTCACTCTATGTTGACCTGAGAAGGAGACAGAGTCAGGCAAGAAGAAGAAGCCAAATTCCTAATGGTACGCAAAAGGGCCCTCAAAGAAGGGGGGCAGAGAACACCGTGCATGAAGCAAGAGGTCGTATACGTCTAGGGGGTTCGACTCACAAGACACAAGAGAGTGGAAGCGACAAAAGAGTATACCATAGTATACCGATGCCGATGGTGGCAATTTTTTTTGATAGAGATTCCCCGTAGAATAGGTTATCCTTAGTTGTCTTTTCCCGATAAGAGAAAAAAAAACGGGATGCCTATCTCGATCGATTAGCAGAAGGCTTGAACAAGGGTTTCCCGGCTTCTTTATGCCCCCGAAAGCTTAGCGAGAGGATCTCGTTTACTCTTATGAGGATTGTTTTATCCTTAGGCGCATGTTATACCCCAGCCTAACTTACTTTTCTTGTTAGTTTAATTCACCGATAGCGATTTGATTGTGGTCCATGGTAGATATAGATAGACTGGGCAAGGACGAGTCCAGCCCTACCACTTGACTATCCTTAACTAAAGCGCACACTAGAAAGTCCTACCATGAGGACCCATTGATCCTTCCTAAACATATGTTGGTGTGGGCGGTGCCATTGATTATGCCGAATCCAGAGATAGAGATTAACTTCCAATTAAAAATAGATAGTCCTTGCTCCTAGGGGCTTCTGGAATTCCTCTATTTTAAGTTGGCGGTGTAGCTGCAAGAATGGATTTCGGGAAGGCTTTCGTAAGCGCTCAAAGTGACCTTGAATCCTTGTGATCTTGTTGTCAAATATGAGAAAGTAGTCGGTCTAGCTTCGTCGTCTATTCCCGGGGATTGAGCCTAATCTGCTGCCGTTCTTGAAGGTATCTCAAAAGAGGATGTTTTGGATAAGAGAAAGATTACTATCTTAGCTCACGGTATCACCTCCGTCCTTGCCCATAAGGCGGTTCGATCGGGTGGGGGTGCCCTTTTGATCGATGGGAAGCGATAAGACCCCAATGAGAGGATTGGCATGAGATCCGTTTGGTCTCTTAGGTGAGCTCAATCATCATTGCCCAATAGTTTCCTTGGGGAGTTGAAAGTAGGTGGTTAATCTACCTGGCAGTTAGGCCGCCACATCTCTTCCGCTACTCAAGAGATCCGGTGTTCCTATGACGGCGATTATCGCGGCCACCCCGGACCTGACTTCATTCTTTCCAGCCGGCCTCCCAACCCAGGTGAGTAAGAACACGACTCACGATGTGACACTCGCGGAGGGTACGTAGCGTTCAGGAACAGGGGGTATAAAAGGTAGAATGGGGTACTCGCCGCTACTAGTACCAACTTACCTTAGATAATGGTTCCCTATCTGTGTGTAGCCCCGGTAAAGAGGCAAACTAGTACAACCTTTTCCTTTCGCGCAAGAGATAAAAAAGAAGCACTTTCGAGCGTCAAAGACTTCCGCTTTCGTGAACCTTTCCATAACCTTATCATGGACCCAGGTTCGAATGAATAGACTATAAGCTTAGATTCCTCCTTGGGCATTGTGCGGCTTCTTTTATAGCGCACGCGTATGATGGTGAGCAGTAAGCTCTTGCTTTTAGGGGGTAGGGCCAGGCCAGTTTTTTTTGGAGTTAGATTTCTTCCCTTCGAGCGAATTCGAGTTCCAGTTAGAGCTGTAGTTTCGAGTCATGAGCCAGACGGGGGACGGGGAAAATGGTATATAGCTAAGAAGTTTCAGGCCTTTAAGCAGGAGAGGGAGTTCCGAAAAGTTGTTCTATTTCTTCCAGAAAAAAAGAGTTTTAGTTGGGGCTTTTGAGGAATGCTTTCTTTATTGAATTATGCTTACGGAGAACTACTCTCTCCTAATTGCTTTAGATAACTCTTAGAATAGGCTTTCTCTCCAGCCAATCTTAAGCCAGCAGGGGAGTAAAATAGAGCTTGGATAAAACAGGGTAAGAAAGGGCTAGGCTCAAACTAATAGATTTTTTTCTTAATTAAAACAAAATGATTATCCATCAAATAAGAATGATTAAGACGTTCGTTCTGCAAAAGTAATAGTCTTAATCTTTGATCCAGGAGTGATGGCATGTACTAGTCCTAATTTATTTCCGGCGACGTTCTTATCATGCGTCTCCCCATTCGAAAGTGCTCTCTACTTTGAACCACCTTTCGGAATGCTTCAGGTAACTGCAAGAGAGGAGTGGCTATGGGTTTCCACACCTGCATAACCCTCTCTTTAAAGAACCTTTCCCAATACCCCTGTATAGGAATGGTGTTTAACCCCTGCAGTTGCTGCTAAAGAATAGCCTGACCCGGATGGATTAAATGCTAGCTTCTTCCAAAAGATGTGGCATGTTGTTGGCCCTTCTATTTGTGAGTTTGTTCTTCACGTTTTGGCTACAGGGAGGCTTCCGAAAGAAATCAATGAGACGCTTATTGTTCTCATTCCGAAAGTCCAAGCTCCTGAGTATTTGAAAACAAATGCGTCCGATTAGTCTCTGCAATGTGCTGTACAAAATAATTACCAAGACCTTGGTGAACCGTCTTAAGAAGATCTTACCTAGCATTATTGGGCCTACGCAATGTTGTTTTAGTTCCAGGGCGTCAAATTTCAGACAATATTGTGATTTTCCAGGAAGTTATTCACTATCTCCATTCTAAACGATCGGGGGAAAGGATACATGGTTCTCAAGATTGATCTAGAGAAAGCCTACGATAGGCTATCATGGAATTTTGTTCGAAGCACGTTGGAAGAAGTTGGGCTGGATGAGCAGTGGGTTCGCAATGTTATGGCATGTATCACGGTCTTCTTCTATGTCGGTGATTTGGAACGGGCAGCCTTTGGAAAATTTCTCTCCCTCTAGAGGGATTCGCCAAGGGGATCCGATTTCCCCCTATATTTTTGTGTTATGTATTGAGAGATTGAGCCATCTCATTCATAGTGCTGTTCAAGATGGGAGTTGGGTTCCTCTTAAAATTGCCCGTGGTGGTCCCGAGCTGTCTCACTTATTTTTTGCTGATGACATGGTCCTGTTCGGTGAAGCCTCGACTAAACAGATGCAAGTCATGCTAAATTGTTTGAATATCTTTTGCAATATCTCGGGACAGAAGGTGAATTTCTCAAAATCTTCTCTGTATGTAAGTCGCAATGTGGAGAATTCTCTTGCTAATCAGTTGTCTAGCATGTCGGGTATTCCGCTAACTACTGACCTTGGTATGTATCTGGGGATGCCTTCCCTTCATGGTAGGATAACTAACAGCTCTTTCAAGCATGTTTTGGACAGGGTAGCTGCTCGTCTTGCTGGTTGGAAGGCGAAATCCTCTCGTTTGCTGGGAGAGCTACTTTGGTTCAATCGGTGATTACTAGCATTCCATGTTATTCGATGCAAACTGTGGCCCTTCCTATATCAGTTTGCAAGGAAGTAGAGAGAATGGCTCGATCGTTCCTATGGGGAAATAATGAGCAAGTTCGCAAAACTAGCCTTATTAATTGGAAAACGGTGTCTATGCCGAAAGCTTATGGCGGGTTGGGGAATCAAAACTTTCGTCATCTTGGCCCACACCCCGTTCGTTGGTGAAGTAAGCCGTCTTGCGAAGACTAGAAGCAAGCTAGTCCCTTATCTGAATTACATCCACC